>JAVCKV010589969.1:0-29536 GCA_032274145.1 Herpochondria borealis
TCGACGCGCCACTCGCATCGCCTGATGGCTGCGCAGGCAGTTGCATAGATCCATGTTGAAGTAAGTAATTGTGGTCCTCCTTCTTCTCTTCCTGATCCTGTTCCTTGACATGTGAAGCCGTTCGCTTGGACATGACACTGGTGTACGATTTCGGATCGTCATTGGAAGCAGCTTCGCTTATAGTGGACGACGGTGTGTCTTGTTTTGACTTCTTCTCCGTTGGCTCTGACATTTCAGAGTCCTCTACTACATCGTCATTGTCGACGACATCGTCATTGTCGCCATCAAAGGCTCCAAAGAGCGCATCAAGTTCCTCGGCCATGGTGACAAGAGGTACAAGATTGGAAATTGTGTGGTAACTTTCGTTTTGGGGTTTGGGTGGTCGCCACTAGACTTGTAATGTCGGACAGTCTGCCAGACGCAAAATAAGTACTGTCTGTTTGCGTGTGAGTACACTACACCACTGGAGTAACCAGTCAGTACCTGGTACTATAATTTTGAAAATGAAATCACTGAACAGACATTAAATTTTGCTGAGCGAGAAATGGGATAAAAATGGCTAAGAAGCATGAAACAAAACTGCAAGTAGGCTTAGATATTGGCACTTCTAAAGTGGTTGCTATTGTCGGCGAACATCATGCAGATGGCTCAATCGAAGTGGTGGGTATTGGTTCATCACCATCACGCGGCTTAAGAAGAGGCGTGGTGGTTGATATTGAATCAACAGTGCAATCAATCAAAAGGGCCATTGAAGAGGCTGAACTGATGGCAGGGTGTGAGATTCAATCGGTGTATGTTGGCATTGCGGGCAGCCATATTCGCAGCATCAATTCAGATGGTATCGTGGCCATTAAAGACAAAGAGGTCAGTAAGATTGATGTAGAAAAAGTATTGGATGCAGCCAAAGCAGTGTGAAGAACATGTTATAGAATTCATTTATAGGTAGAGAAAGAGACACGCAAGAATGCCATTGCTTCCTGAAATATTCTCAAACTATACCAGACCCCAAAAAATCGCCGCTGAATTGAAAGGCTGGGCCAGTTTGGCGCTGTAATTGCTGACCGTAAAAGACGGACCAGTCGGTCTCAATCTCTTCCCGCTCTTCAACCGTTGGACTGTTTCCATTGCCCCACAAGTGTTCCATAGTCAATCCTGCAACCTGTCCACCTGTACTTTGTCCTTCTCCACCACCATCCCCACCACCTTTCTTCTTCTTCTCTTTGTTGGCAGCCACATCACCGTCGCCGCCAGATCGTTTCCCACCAGACTTCCCGCCAGCCGACTCTCCGTTGCCAGCACCGACTTTCGAATCCTGAAACCACGGCTTGAGATCTGGAATTTCGTTGGTCAAAGCCTTTTGCAGCAGCCAACGTATCATCGCCACGGCGTTTCTGGCCCCTTGCACCTGCCGAGAGACCCAGTACTCGTCCGATTCATTGGCAGGTTTGACAACATGACACACCCCATAAAACCCGCAAGAATCAGTCAAAAGTGAGTAGAGTACTTGCGGCGATTCTACCACGCTCTTTCGGGCAAGGGACTCGGCGCAAACTTGAGTAAGTTCACTCTGGTTTTCACTATTAATCAACCAGCGGAACCTCTTCATCTCGATGTTTAGATCACATTTAGTGAACTGCTCCTTCTGTCGCTTCGCTTTCGGCAGGTTAGCCGATCCGACAGATTTCGGACAGACAACCAAATCGGACTTAATCGATAGAATAGTGTCCATGTCCCCAGTACCTTGTCGCTGCGGCTTTGCCCTTTTCTTGCAAATTGCCCTAATTTCTGCGTTCCTTTGGAGGTAATCTGCGCCAATTGTCACATCGACATCAATGGACTCCATTCCCGTTACAGGCACTACAACAAGACCTTCTTGGCCTCCAGAATTGCCCACGCCATGCTCTGTGCTGTAAGCGCCGAGAATCTTCTCCATGACAAGAGAGAACAGCGCTTGGGTTACGTCCTCACGAGCCTTAGGTTTTGCAATCATGAGGAAGTCTACCACAGTCTCAAGGTCGGTTACAGCATCGTTGTAGCTAAGAGGCAGATTTGTCCCAAGCGTGTCCGGGAATTCAAAGCGCCAGAATTCCTGCTCACGAAAATCTCCTCTGGTGAACATGTCCCAATGGATATTATTGCCGGTGAGAGTGTCTTTAATTTCTCCTTTACTCGCATCACTCCGATTCGAAAAAGCACTCAATGACTTGCGGGGATGCGTCGTGCCGCTTTCTGATGGCAATTTTCGTAGGGTGATGTACATGCGGAATAAGCGAATGGCGTCTACCGGTAAATGCTTTACGATTTCCATGCACATACCGAGAATACTTTTGCAAACGTTTTCTCGTTTTGTACGGGCGAGATCGAGCACCACGTCAATTGACGCAGTCAAATCCTGGATGTCATCCTCAGACGTGGAAGAATTCGCTGCTACAACAGCGCTTTGCTGTCTTGCAGTCAGCTTATTCCAAGCATAAACCGCAATCGCAGGCTCAAACTTCTTTTTGAAGGGCGCGAACATGATCTTATCCAACGGCGGCGGTTCCCCCTTCAAATGGTCCATGAATTCGTTGGCTCCTCTTTTTAAGTTCCGTGCGGCGGTAGCCGCATCGGCGTCGCCTCCCTCACTACCAGTGGTATACTCTTGTTGGGTGCTCATAGCTTCCATCAACCATGGTGACTGACTGACCCTCACCGATTATTTCTTTGTGGCTGCTTGTTCGATTGTATCCGATATTCATAATATTGTCAATTATTTCAGGCTGGCGGTTTGTCCGTCGTTGGTCGTTGGTTGTTACACGACCTCCAGCCCCGTTGAATGACTTTTCTCCGTAGACTCTGGTACAAACTACACAAGCATAAATATTATGACACCTCATGATCCTTGCTGGCGTGGTGCCGGTGACTGTACGGGTTTCAGATAGGTGAATTTTGTTATGGTGAAATACTAGCTACTGTTGACCTCACATAGTTTTTCGTCCGCTCAGATGAAGATGGGAAAGCATCCCCACTATTATGCATATTGTAGTTATCCTGCTCCTCCTGACCACTCCTTTCCTCCCGATTCGTCGACACAAATACTACCTCCTTTCCTCAAACGTATAAATTCCCAAGAACTCTTACGCAGCAGCAGCATTCTAAGCGGAGGAGCAAGCGTCCATGCAAGTGAAGAATCCTTCCAACTGCATGTATGCAGACTCTTGTGTGGTAACACACTGAGCGTAGCCACCCTCAGTGTCGACCAGCCAGACACCAGTCTCAGCAGTCCCTGCTGGTGTGGTGGTGTTGTTCTCTTCGTCCTCGTAGTAGACAGGGAGCGTGCAGGTAGTTCCAGTGCACGGCTCTGGGCACGTGCCTCCGCAGCAACCACATGTGTCACCTTCGAGGGCCTCAGTGGGGTCAATACACATGGTGAATCCCGCCTCGATGCCAAATTCCTCGGCAAAGGCACTGCACACAACAACCCCAGTCGCGTTGGCGTCACCGGCGTAGGGAAGGCTGCAAGGAATTGGAGCAGGACACTCAATGGTCGTGTAGTTGAAGTCTTCAAATGAACCCTCGTCAGGCCATTCCCACTTGGTGTCGTCGTGCTCGCACCAAATACCGTACAGCATTTCAAGCTCAAAGAGAGCGAAATCGGAAGGACACGGGATAGTAGACGTGTTGGCATTGATGTAGTGGTGAGAGAAGCACCAGAATTCTTTGTCGCATTCAAGAGCATCGACATCGAGTCCGAGTTGACTCGCAAGTTCTGGGTATGGACATGGTGGGAGCACAGCGGAGTCGCAATCGAGCTCGGCGAGAGTCAAGTTGAGGAGTGCAAGAACTTCCTTAGGAGGACAAGGTGGTGTAGCGTTGTATAGATCAGCACATTCGTCTTCAATGAACACGCCACCATCCTGATCGCAATTGATGTCGTCAGCTGTCAAGCCCAGCTCATCGAGGAACTCCTGAGGTGGAGGACATGGCAGGTCCTCGCCGGAGGTAGGTGAGAAAATGTCGAACCTAGAAAGAGAACTAGGTGAAACAACTGGTGCAGGAGCAGGTTCGAGCTTCTTTACAACAGTGGTTGCACCACCGCGAGTGCTTAGTTCGAGATCTGGTGGAGGAGAGTGATGGCGTTTGGTCATCGACTTGGTGCGACGAGAATGCTGCTGGCCAGGGTGATGATGCCCCTCGGAATGGGTCGATGCGGTGGTGCGGCGAGAATGTGGAGAAGTCCGGTGTCCTCCAGCAAGAACAGTACCTTTGCGTCCAGGTACCATAGCTTTTGGCGGCCCGGCAACGCCACCAGAAGCGGCTACGGCAGTCTGGAGCATCGAAACAGCAACGAGAATGATGATCTTCATGATGATTTGAGAGAAGTTCTGAGACAGGCTTCAGGTGAGTATGGGGATGAAGATCAGATGAAAGCAGATCCCATAGCGTGTCGACCTAACTTCCTCCAACACTTACCGAGATAATAAATTGTGAGGACCCAACTGGTGATGTCTGAAGAGGAGCACGACTTAAGTTTGAGCTCAATACCCATTACTCATTTTCTCAACCCAGACTGGGTAAACCCAGCGAAATCTGATGGCGGCGAACATTTTAGTAGCTTCTCTAATAAATAGAACTTAGTTTAGACATCTAAAATTAATTCCATTAACTAGAGGGTGATTGGTATAATGATGCTACCTGGTCTTATCACGTTTTCATGAGATTTTTTTGGCAAGATCAATAGTCCAAGTGTGTCTCACTTCCGCGTACCAAGAACAATGCACCCAGCTATCGTTCGTACCGGCTCCGTAGGAATCATTTAGTCCCTCCAGGAGGGAGACGTGCTCTGGATTTGACATTTGTGTGTTACAGCCTCCATCTGACGAACTGTTGTACTCGCTGCGCTTGCTTCCACATTCCTGGCGCAGTTGTCTCGCCTCTTTTTGTTGAAAATAGGGGGTGATGCTGTTTGCTGCTACGTAGAAAGCAAGGAAACTGGTCGAGGAAGACTCATCACGATGGCAGTTTGGCAGAATGATCATCTCATGAGGACAGCTCGACCTCACTTGATCGCCAAATTGATTCGTTATGGTACGCCTGTCAATGGAAGGCATTCTCCCAAAACCGAACTCCTCTCCGCGTGCTTGCTTGCTGGTGCGTTGCTTTACTAAAGGGCACCCTAGTAATCAGCTTCGATCTACTTAGCATGCGCCTCGAGTAGGAGGAGGTTGCAGACTGTTGGCAACGGTTATAAATAACAGCAAGAGCTTGCAGTGAGCCACCACGTCATTGATGAGTTCGTTGCCTACTGGTGCACTTTGGAGTGCGCATTCCCATTCGATCAAGCTATAGGAGAAACACTCTATGTCAGTATAAAATCGACAGAGCTGCGTTATGCGATATTGATTCTTTAAATTACTCTCGTCTCTAATTACTCTCGTCTCTTTTTAAAAATCGTAGTGTACAATATTGTTGTATTGGGAAGGTAAACCCTTTCAAAATTCTTCCCAGGCAATCTTGTGTCGGCACGAGGGGCATTCGTCCGATTGATCCATCCATTGATAGAGGCAGGGAAGGTGGAAGTACGTCTTGTTCTCTCCACAGCCACATAACGTCGGCATCCGAGGATTGTCCACGCTGAAACTTTCCATACAAATGACGCACTCATCGTCGTGATTCACATTCTGCAAGGATTCTGACATTTTATGCGCCATCTGATACTGTAGAGCTGATCCAGGGAGAACAATCTCTTCCATGCGGATTGTCAAAATATCTTTCGATGAATCAAACGAGGAGGCTGCTCGAAGAGGTGACTTGTTGCAATCCGTCTTCGTACATCTACTCGATCGCCGAATATTTGACAGAGCATCATCATCGTCCTCAGACGATGTCGCTGCAATGTGTTGATAGTTCCCATTTGTCAGTCGATTCCATATACCTGCCAAAGGCCCGTTCTCCGAGGGAGGCCGGCAGCACTGATCACTCTCTTCGGCACGATCCATGGGCGTATTGAGGTCATACTGTCGTTGTTCTTCCGTTTCTTCGTCATCTTCATCTTCCAGACATGATCTAATACATTGCAACAGCGAACCCATCACCAGTGATGTCGTGCTAATCTCTGTCGCTGCAGTAGTAGTCGGGGTCGTCATTTGGGTCGTCATCGTGGACAATAATAAGTCAGTCGCGTTTTGCGAACAGAAGGGAAATCACAAAACAATTATAGCGAAACAACACGCGCCTCGTACGATTGATTCTCAAGCTGTTTCTCCGACACTCTGGAGATTTTTCAGCGAAAGTGGGGACACACGGACAGACCGAGGAAAACAAGAATTTTGCGTTCCGCATGATCGACCATGGTAAAGGGTGCGCGCACAAGGTGCCACGTTGCCCCAACTCTTTCGTCCCTCCATGGATGCAAGGATAACATTCACATCATTGTGGATGTTGGTTCCACTTGCCCACGAAAGGGAGCACTTGCTGTAACGAAACCAACCAGTTCCTTACCTGTTGCTTTTGTTCTTTCTGCCGCGCTGGATTTGAAGATAAAGATTTTCGCGTTCCAAGGCGTCAGAAACCACGATTGACAGTACAAATTCCTGATTCCATTGTAACTACACACTGCACGTAGTCGGTAGCTTGTACAACTGCACCCTGCCGGAACTTGTGCACCGATGAACTCTAAACAGGCGTTGACACGCTTTAACCATGGTCAGAGCGACTGAGTGTACGAATAACAAGCAAAGTTGACCGGGCCAGGTGTATCAATATATACTAGCTAAAAGTACATGTACTGTCTCCCTATTTTGCAATAGATGTTGAGCGTCGTGTCCCGTATGGCCTGTGGCTCTAAACCAATGCCCTAAGTAGATTATTAGACTTGTCGAAGTCTCTCTAGAGCATTTATATAGTTCTTCCCAATCACTCAATCTGCAAATCTCAAAATTGCCAAAATAATGTCAACTGGTTTTGTTCGTGCTTCAATACTGTGTACCGTACTATGTTACAGTAGCCACCAAAAAGCAGAATGACAATGGTTTTCGTCAAACGAAAAAAGACCTGCGCACCTTACCTTGCTTTGTTGTCCCAGAAGTTTGAACGCAACTACGATGTCGAACCGGAGAAGGCGCCCATCAATACCAGAGAGCGGAGGAGACTACTACGATGCGTCCTCGGACGATGAGAAAGACCATCGTTCGAACTCCGACAAAATGTATGGTAGCGCCTGCTCCTTTGGTCAATTCGTTCTCAATCCCTGTCTCTGTCTCTACATGATGTTGAGAATGTCCTGTCAGCGACAGTATATCCATAAGATACGAACCAGACTGAAGCCAATACACTTGATTCTGCTCGTTCCTCTCGCAGAGTTTCTAAAATTTTCGGCTTTGAGGGCGACCTATCAATCGTTGCACCCTTCCCGACTGCGCTCTGATGCACAACTCAACAACTTGCAGATTTTGATACATTCCTTCGACAAGAATAAGAATGACTTTTCAGGCTGGCAATCGCCACCTGCGTTCCGGCGACCAAGGCCGACAAACACCATGAATGACTTGACTTTGGACTTTGGACCCCTTGAGCACAAACAACTAAAAGTGGATCGATTTGCACGAGAGATTAACCCCAATGATGAGAATGTATACGACATTGAGCGCCGAAAAGAACTCAATCGTATGGATTTGGAGGAAGTTGTGCCCGAACATTACGAACATGACAGTGATTTGGATTACAAGGCATGTCGGCGACCCAGTTGGCGGAGCAACTATTTTCCCAACTGCAACAACTTTCACGAGATGAACATGGTGGACAGCTATGAAACTGATCTCATGTCCATCATTGACAGCAACGACCTTGATCTCTATCTCTTTTCACATGGTTACTATCGCGACGCTTGGTTGGTGGAATATGTTGCGCGCGCCGACGAATCCATCGTACTCAAGACGGTGCGTTCTAAGCATGACTTTACGGGTCGCCTCTTTGGAAATGCACAACGTGATGCTGTTGTGATGGAACGACTTACCTCCTCGCCGTACATTATCAACATGTATGGACACTGTGGGACATCCATCACTGTGGAACCTATTGCGTATGAGATTGAAGAGAATATTGTGGTACGTTGATTGACTGAATGGTGTCGACTGAATAATGAGAAATCACTACTGCACTGACTGTAGCACGCGTACACCGAGGTTGCTTCTTGTGCTCGTCTAACTAACTAACGCCTACTCTTGCTTGCACCAATCAGCCGGAAGGATACATTTCGGCTGAACAGCTGCGAGATGAACGAGATGTTGACCCTCAAAACGATTTTACTCCCATTGAAAAGGTCGAGTTGGCGCTGGGAATGGCCGAATCATTGGCTGTCTTGCATGGCTATGAAGGCGGGATTATCGTGCACGATGACGTTCAATTGTGCCAATGGCTTCGAACCCGTGAAGGCAGACTCGTGCTGGGAGATTTCAACCGCTGTGAAATTAGAGAGTGGAATGACGAGAAAGGGGAGTACTGCAAGCACAACAATGGGTTCGCGTACGGCAATGTAAGTACGAGGACGAGAGTGTTATGGTATGCGTGTGTTTCAATCTGTCGCTCAATCACTTTGAAGTATCGTTCTCCTGAAGAATTTGATGCAAAAGATCTGGATGAAATGATTGACATTTTCTCGTTTGGTAACAACGTGTATGCGTTGCTAACAGGTCTGTGGCCCTTTTACGAGAATGAAGACGACGGCTTTGTTCAGAAGCAACTCGTTGAAGGAGCGACAGGATTCATTGACGACCGCTATAAGACAAGATCGTACGCCGAACAAAAGATGGTAGCAATCATTGAAATGTGCTGGCAGTACAATGCGGAAGACCGTCCTAATATCTTTGAGCTTGTGAAAGTGCTTCGACGCGTCGTGGATGAAGCCAAGTTTCGGGACGAACTAGCTCGTGAGAGGGGAGCTAGCAACGACTGATTGGACCAAGTATGCTTGATTGGACTACAAAATCACATTGCACGTGAAAAACCATCTAAAAGAAGACAGAAATCATTCTTGTTCGATTGGCTCAATAGAAATGCAACCACTCCACAACTACTACAGTATGACCCTATCGACTATCGACGCCGTGCACGGGACAAACATCAGGTACCAGGTACGGGGACAAAATCGCATCTGTCTGATGCTGGATGTTCAGCGACCTGATTACACATTAATTGGTCTCGTTACAGGTACTGTAACTACTGCGCGTCGGGCGGGTATGGTAGGTGATCGACCTGTGACATTGACCGGGACCTGTGTCGGTACATGTAGCTCAACAACATGGCGTGGGCAGACACGCAAATGAAAAAGCTGATGGATTTACAGCAAGGACATCTGACCAACCAAATATTTGTTAAATACGATCCGTAATAGTCTATGATTCCGGCCAGGGCTCATAGTAATTTGCTGTTGCGGACGAGTCTGAGAAGTACTCCTTAAGTCTCCAATTCGTGTTCTGTCCAATGAACACAAGGCCCAGAACGTAAAGATAACTAATTCTGCACTTCAACGTTCTCAATGGCGTTGGGCCCTTTTGTCTACACCCGTTCACTGCATTGCGGAGGATCTAGTTGTGATAGTTGTATGTATCAGTATGAGATGGGGGTTAGCAAACAATAGCGGCCTTTGAGACATAGTTCGGATTGGCGATGCGGTTGAGCCTATTTCCCTCACATTTCTCAGTAATGGCACCAAAACTAGTGCTATGTTCTTGTTGCAACCTGTTTTTCATCCGAATTCTGGGAACCTTGATTCACGCACCGCCCGCAAGACGTCGGAGTTATTTGAACGTACCATCGCCTAGTATATGACGTCATCACGTAGCTCAAGTACGAGCGCTACGGCATTGCTTTTCTGGCAATCATCACAGCCTCTCCGTTGATGCCTCATTGGGATTGGTGGTCCAACAACAAGTTGATCATTCCCTACATACACCAGCTATCATTTCTTTCCAACTCTCTTTGATTCAGCTCAACAACTTATAGCAAATTGCTGTGGAAGGCGTGAGAACAGAATGGCTTCAGAGGGGAACAATGGCCCTCCCATGGTCCCTCACAAGAAGAAGGTGTCACAGCCCAAGCGGAAGCGACGGAAGACATTGCAACCTGACTTCCCTTGGAAGAAGTTCTACAGTCCTAGAAACATACATGCGCTTCAGGGCCCAGATCACCTAGTCGCGTCTCAGCTGCCTGAGGGCTTTCCAGAAGAGCTAGCCTTTCGAGCATTGGCGATCTACTCTTTGCTCCGCACCTTGTCTCGTGAGCTACGCCTCTCCCCCTTTACTCCCAACGTCTTCTTACGAGCCTTGAACCTCCCATATCCATCTCGCCTTCTGGGTGAAGTTCACGTAGCTCTCTTGAGGATCTTGTTACCACCAATGGGCTACACCTATCGACCACTGGGGATGGCTTTGTTCAAAAAGCGAAAGATTGACGGATTAAAGTGGCAGCTAAAGGGCGGAGACAACTTGACTTATCTTGATAGTCATACCTGGCCTCTTTTTTATGATGACTATGCTCATCTCACGGCTGATATTCTGTATGAACGCATGTACGATGAAACGAGCTACATTGACTATCGTAGTCTTGCCTTGCAAGCTGGGGAAGAAGAGGACATTATGGTGATTCCAAGCGATGATGAAGAGGACGACGGGGAAGAAGAGTCTCCACCTCCAAAGCTTTCAAGGGGTAGGCGGGGAGGCTTACTCCCAACAAGGAGGGGTCGAGGACTGGTGATGCGAGGGCGTGCAAAAGTTGCTGCTGGGATCCCTGGTGATGTCAAGTCGAAACCTCCCCCATTTCAACCGAAGAAACGCAAGTTATCAAAAGCGGAAGACTCGGACAGTGATGGTTCCTTCAAGTCTGTAGAATCAGATTCAGATGATGAGGAGTTTGAAGCCCCGCGAAAGGCTCGACCACGGGCTAAGCGAGGTCTACCTAGCAGCAAACAGATTCCTGGAGGTAGCGCACTCAAACGGCCTGGGATTGCGTCGATGATGATGAGTCGTGGTGGTGGCATGCCTGGGGCTAGACCTCGCCAGTTGCCGGTTGGTGCCCCTCGCTTCTTTCCCCCGAAGCCTGGAATGTACAATGCACCACAAAGGGCAAATGTGCCAATGCCTTTCGCTGGTGGACCAATGCCAATGCATTCAGTGCCAACCATGCCTACCCAGTCAACAAATCCTCACGTATTCCCTGGTTTTGGGAGAGGAGCAACCTCTCAAGCTGTGACATCCACAGCATCCACTCCTGTAATGAACGCAGAAACGCCATCGATACCGTCGGCTGGAGCTGCTCCTTGCAACTCAGTCATGAATGAGACGTCAATGGGTACAGCGAAGGCTTCTGTTCCCTTGTCTGAGATTGTGAAGGCGGCAGCACCCCTTCCAACCGCCATTGCAGCTTTATCAACCCAAAGTTCGGGAGAGGACCCCGTGAATCCGCCGACGGAGCACATGAGGGGTGGGGGTCCACCTATGGATGATACTGCAAAGGATCTGCAGAGTTCTAGTTCCTTACCTGAGAAAGTCAACACGGCGGCTCCCCTTCCAACCGCAACTGAAGCTTCATCACCGCCAAATTCAACAACTTCTCGAGAATTGCCCACGAAATCGATTCCGTCAACAGAACGGGAGAATGCCGAGAGTTCACACGCGGGTTCAGCAGAAGCTCCGCCAAGTTCAATTCCCTTGTCTGAGATAGTGAAGGCGGCGGCGCCCCTACCAACCGCCATTGTAGCGCTTTCAGCGCAGAGTTCTGCAGAGGAAGCCAAGACGTCCATCCCGTCAACTGAGCAGGTGAAGACGGAAAGTCCACCTACGGATACAACAAAGGATCTGCAGAGCGCTACCCCCTTGTCTGAGGAAGCCAAGACGACAGACCCTGTTCCGAGTGAGGCGGTCAAGCCCGAGAGTTCACATACAACAAAGAGGAAGCAGAACTCAACTCCCTTGTCTGAGATAGTCAAAGCGGCGGCGCCCCTGCCAACCGCTATTGCAACGTTGTCGACGCAAAGTTCTGGAGAGTTACCCTCAAAGGCCGAGATTCCACCAACAGAGGATCTGCAGAGTGCCATTCCCTTGCCTGAGAAAGTCAACACGGCAATTCCCCTTTCAACCGCTGGTTCTGCTTCATCACCACCACGCTCAACACACTCTGGAGACTTTCCCATGAAATCTATCCAATCAGCCGAACGGGCGAAGACAGAGAGCTCACACGTGGATAGAGAAGAGATTCTGCAGAGATCAATTCTCTTGCCTGAGATGGTGAAGGCGCCAGCCGCCCTGCCAATCACGACTACAACTTCATCACCGCCAAGTTCAACAAACTCTGGAGAGTTGTCCCCGAAACCTATCCCGTCAACTGAGCAGGAGAGTTTCATTCCCTTGTCTGAGATGGTCAAGGTGGCAGCACCCCTGTCAACCGCCATTGCAGCTTTGCCAAAGCAAAGTTCAACAAACTCTGGAGAACCAGCCACGAAAGTGATCCCGCCAAATGAGCAGGTGAAGGCCGAGAGTCCATCTGCTGATACGACAAAGGTTCTGCTGAGTCCTTCTGAGATAGTGAAAGCCGCAACCCCCCTGCCATCTAACAGCGCAGCTTTGGCAACACCAAGTTTGAGAAACTCTGGAGAACCAACCGCGAAAGCGATCCCGCCAACTGAGCAGGCGAAGGCCGAGAGTTCACGTATTGATACGACAAAGGTTCTGCTAAGTCCTACTGAGATAGTCAGAGCCGAAACCCCCTTGTCGTCCAACACTGTAGGTTCGTCAACGCCAAGTGCAACAAGTCATGGGGAGAAACCTGTGAAATATGCATCTTCAACTGAGCAGGTGGACACCGAGCATCCATCTATGGACACCGAGATTGTGAAATCCCCAACCTCGCTGTCTTCCGCCATTGCAATTCCATCAACGCCAAGTGTAACAAGTCCAGGAGAGTTACCCGTAAAATCTGTTCCGTCAACTGAGCAGGTTCAGGCCGAGAGTCTACCCATTGATGCGACGAAGGGTCTGCAGAATTCGACTGAGATAGTGAAAGCCCCAACCCCGCTGCCACCTGCCACTGCAGCTTCGTCAACGCCAAGTGCAACAAATTCAGTAGAGTTGCCCGTAAAATCTGTGCCGTCAATTGAGCAGGTGAAGTCCGAGAGTCCACCTATGGACAGCGAGATAGTGACATCCCCAACCCTGCTTCCACCCGCCACTGCAGCTTCAACGCCAAGTTCAACAAACCCAGGAGAGTTGCCCGTAAAATCTGTGCCGCCAACTGAGCAGGTTAAGGCCGAGAGTTTACCCATTGATGCGACAAAGGTTCTCCAGAATTTGACTGAGATGGAAGCCCCAGCCCCGCTACTACCCGCCACTGCAGCTGCGTCAGCGCCAAGTTCAACAAATCCAGGAGAGTTGCCTGTGAAATCTACCCTGTCAATTGAGCAGGTACAGCCCGAGAGTCCACCCATTGATGCGACGAAGGTTCTGCAGAATTCGGCTGAGATAGTGAAAGCCACAACCCCGCTACCACCCGCCACTGCAGCTTCATCAACGCCAAGTTCAAGTTCAAAAAACCCAGGAGAGTTACCCGTGAAATCTACCCTGTCAACTGAGCAGGTGCAGCCCGAGAGGCAACCTATTGACACTGAAATAATGAAAGCCCCAACCCCGCTGTCTTCCGCCATTGCAACTTCAGCAGCAAGTCCAGGAGAGTTACCCGTAGAATCTGTTCCGTCAGTGGAGCAGGTGAAGTCTGAGAGTCCACCAATTGATGCGACAAAGGTTCTGCAGAATTCGACTGAGACAGTCAAAGCCGCGACCCGCCTGCCTCCTACCATTGCAGCTTCGTCAACGCCAAGTTCAACAAATCCAGGAGAGTTTCCCGCGGAATCTGCCCCGTCAACTGAGCAGATGGAGACCGAGAGTCCATCTATGGACACCTTGATAGTAAAAGCCCCAACCCCGCTGCCACCCGCCGTTGCGACTTCATCAACGCCAAATCCAACAAATCCAGTAGAGGTAAAGGTGAAATCTATCCCATCAACTGAGCGAGTGAAGATTGAGAGCCCGCTTATGACTCAAAAAGCCAAGTTAACCAATCCTGTCGAGGCCCATGATTCACCCACGATGTCAGTCTCACCGGTGAAGGCCGCTTCCGAGTCAACGATTGCCTTCGAACCAGTAAAGTCCTCGCCGAAAGCGATGGTCATTTCAGAAAGAACTCAAAGCAACTTCTCGGAGTCAGCAGGTTCAGCTACCGCAGCAGAATGTGGGGGTCAGAAAACGGAAGCACTTAAGGCAGTCTCTTCTGAGTCGGTCATACAAGCTAGATCGCCGGAAACAGCAAATGCGACACCGATACCCTCATCTAAAGTTATGCAGTCAGAAGCACGGAATTCTGCTTATTCCGAATCAGCGGTCCCAGTGGGGTTAACAGAACCAGCGAGACCTCCAATCAAAGCGATCCCATCGGCTCAACCGGAACCAAAGGGCATAGTTTCTTCCACAGAAACCCCTTCCACTGGAGGAAAGCGAGCCCGTGAGCAAGAAACGTTGCATCAGTCGGTCAAGGCTGCCAGAACGCGTGATGCAACAAACGTGATACGTCCAGCTGGTGCGCCTCCTGTCGCGCAACCTGCTTTCCATTCCATACCTGGACCTGGTGTGCCGAGTATGTCTGCTCCACCCCACCCAGGGTTCGTAGGCTGGCCGAATCCTGGAATGCCACCAATGGGTGCGATGCAGGGGAGGTTTCCTATGCACACGCCAGACGGGAGACCAGCAATGCAGATAGACACTATTGGGAGCCACGCTATGCCCCCTATGATGTCTGGAGCCTTCTACGGCGATGGAAGACCTATGCTTCACATGCCCAACGCTCACACGAGGTTACCTGGCGCGCCGTTTCCCAGACCTGGATTTCCCAGACCTGGAGCAAGCTTTCCGCATGGCATCCCGCATTCAGGAAACGGGAGACAAGGGTCGCAAATCCCGAAGAGGCCCATGTTCACGCACATGCCTAGGCCTGGGGTTGCGTCGCACTTGCCAAACATGGCTTCACGACCGAAAATCAACGTCCGTGCACCACCAGTTCCAAAGGTGAAGCTGGCGAAGGCCAAACCCAGAGGCATGGCCGTTTCAGACGAGGTTGCAGATGCCATTGAGAGTTTCGTCAGAGGCCGTCCAAAACCCCCTCCACCGGAAAGTCCCTCTTTACCACGCAACGTTGCTGGTCCGTCGGCAGCCGCCTCGACTGCAAATGAAACCGGCAATCCGTGGCATGATGAGCCGGAGTTGGTGGAGTGGCCACAGTTCGTACCCATTGAACGCATGCGAGAAGGAGAACCGTATCACCGTTTGCCTATCGAACAGAAACTTCAAGCCCTGGAGTTTCTGATTGATGAGCTCTTGAATGTGGATTACATCGCAGCAGAGTTCACTCGAAGACAAGCTATCACGAGTTGCTATTCTCATAGGTTCGGCGTTTTGCCTACCAAGGAGGAATTGGATTCCCTCGAGAATGCTGACGAGTGCGGTGTGTGTGGCCTCGAGGGAGACCTGCTTTGTTGTGATGGTTGTCCATCTAGTTATCACAAGCGATGCATTGGAATGGCCGAAAGAACCCAGTTGCCGGAAGGAATTTGGTTATGTCCTGAGTGTCGAATCAAAGATCCCGCGTGCTTTGGAAGCTTAAAGGGCGACCGAAAAGCTTGCGTGGATTGGTTTCAACTTGATGAGTTGGCTGGGATTTGCGATGCATCCAGGCAAGCGAAGGAGTCAGCTTTATCAAATGGTGTCAGCGACCCATTTAACTCAACAGCAGTTGCACCAATGCACAATTCCGAGTACAGCGTCATCCGAACAGGCTCCCAGGTACTACATGATGAACATGGGACACAGCATCGTGGCACCTTTTCAGCTTTGGTTGATCGCGCAAAAGCGACTGGCGCGGTGCTCGATGAGTCTCTCATGACTATTAATGGATTCGTCTTTAAGCATGTTGGTTTATCTCAAGTGGGACCTATCGATACCTTTGAGAAAATGACAAGGCTGAGAGACGAATCGTCTTCCTTTCGTATATGTACTCAAAAGGAGCTGTTTTCGATGTGTCAGCAGCTCGGTAGACCTCTCCTGGAACAGTGGCCGCTTGTTCAAGTACCTTTGAGTCCAGCAAAGATCTGGGGACCCTCTAATGCTCCCATCCAGAGTCAGTCAATCGGGACTTTCTTCGACGTCGATAAGTCCTTCGATCCTTCAAAGTATGTTAGCTTGTATCGAGATGCACCGCTCCCAAAGGCTCTGAAGGCCGGTGCTGGCTCCAAGGACCCATCCCTAGTATTGTCCGACTACGAAAATCGCTGTTTTGCTGCCGACATGAGAATGCTGTCGCTCCACTTAAGTGCTGATGCATCGTACGATAGCAATCTTGCACAAGCCCTTCGTCTGGGTACGAATATGTTCCAACCACACAGGACTATTTCTGGATACTTGGAAAAGCTCGAGTCGACTTTTGCTAGAGCGGGACTGTTGTCTGAATTCTGGGGTCTACGAAATAAGGACTTTCGACAAGACGTATGGGTGCAGAACGTCAGACGGTGCCGTTCCGTTCCGAAACTGGCAAAGCTTCTAGTGACTCTGATTGATGTAGTGCACCCTTTGGCGTTCTACGAAGAATGGTTTCAAGCCCAAAATACAAGAAGCAGCAAATCTGGACGCGATGATACACACGATGAGCGACGAAGCTATCGCACGTTGCCAGACGATTGGTCAATCACCAAGGAGAAGAAGAAGAGAAAATGGGAGCATTGCGGACAGTCGAATGTATTATCCTTACTTTCTGCAGACTCTCGAAATTTGAGTGAGTTTCTTGATGGTGCCAGATTGCGAGATCGACTCATAGGTCGGAAGCGAAAAGCAGTTAAGCTGGTTATGGGATCGGAACTGAAAGACAAGAAGCCACCAACAATCACTACAGCGGTGCAGAAAATGGTGGTGCAGAATCAGCAGGACATGGTAGCCAGAAAGACGGCGGCGGCGGCCACTGACACGGTGGCTGACATCACGGCTGTGAAAGAAGTACACGTCAGCTTCTCTGTCATCGACAAAAACCCCCCTGTTGCGTCAGTAAAAAACGAGGTCTCGAAAACAATTGGGCAGTATGCTGATCCGTGGAAGGGGACAGAATGGAAACCACCGCTACCTATTGGAGGAATGCCCAATCCAAACCATGCTGGACAGACGGAAATGCCAGAAACGTTCAAGTCGCCTGCAATACCTTCTCATGAGAGTTCTGTTACGCCTACTCCAGCAAAGAAAGAACTCAAAAGCCTTGACACAACAAACTCAAGAAAGAGGCGCAGCCGAAGGCAAGGACGAGATGAAACTGGCCCAGGGTCACTTGCTGCGCCAATGGGTATTGGTGGTCTTGATGATATTATAGCACACACAACAGCGAAGAAAGTCAAGGAACTGGAGTCCATGCTGACTGTGCCCATGGAGAAAGAGATCAACTGGCCAGTATGTGGGCGATACTTCTTTGATCCTATTGGTTACCTTCCTCCTGTACAGATGAGGCGACTTGGTAGAAATGCCGGGACCGCCAAGGCGGCAAATATGACGTATTCCAAAACGCATGAAGTTGGACAAGGGGCTACGTGCCACATTTGGCGAAAGCAGTGCCTAGACTGTGTGTCTTACGAGCCGCTGCTTCTACTGCTCCGGGAGCTGCAATCTTTCCTAGACGAACAGATCATTTTCTCGTGCGAGACAGCCAAACGTCGGTACAAGAATAACAAGTCTGCTCTCGCGAAAGAAATCGCCTGTGCACAACGAGATCTAGAGACTGGTGAATTACACTATTTCGTACATCACAAGGGGCGGCGTCGAGGCTGTTGGCTGCCTGTGAGTAGAATCGATACTGCTTCTTATGTGGTTGAAAGGGAAAAGCGCGTTGAGAGTCTTAGAGTCGCATGGGACATCAAAGCTAATGCAAGAAAGAAGCTGGAGCGCGAGAAAGCGGAACGCGAACTCGCAGCACGAAGGAAAGCTGCAGCGGAGGCTGAGGCAGCGAGGCGCCAAAGGGAAGCCGCGGAACTTGCTGTCAAGATGCGGGAGCGACAGGCAGCTGCTGCCCAGGCAGCTGCCCAGGCAGCTGCCCAGGCACAAAGAGCCCGCGATGCCGCAATCGCCAATGCAGAAGCCGCACGGCGGAAGCAAGCTGAATTGCAAATTCGTCAACAAAGCCTATCCACCGCTTCGCAGCTTTATGGAATACAGGGACAGCGGGCGTCATCATCCATGCAATCACATGCTCAATTGCAGGCCACGCAACTTGACGAACGGCGACGGCTGGAAATTCAACAGATCCAGTCACAACTTGAGGAGACACTAAAAAGCCACGAAACGGAAACGGAAAAGCTATTGCTAAAGTGCCTGACTGCAGGATTGCAATCCATTCCAGAACGCATTATGATGGATTTACGGTCTAGACACTATGCAGTGATGCTTGACGTGAGCTCGAACATCCGAAAGCTTGGTGGCCCAACTGTAAAGGAAGAGAAATTGAAGAGTTTAATGAGCAATTCTGAAAATCGGGCAAGGACCAAGTTCCGAGCATCCTTGAGGAGCACCAATCAGAGTCGCCCTAGCAGCCAAAGCAGCACTCGGGGGGCTCAGGAATTGTCTCAAATGCACCAGCCATCGACCTCTCATCAGCCTAGGTCTTCCGCTGTGAATTCCAATTCTAGGCAACTGTCTCAAATGCAGACATCATTGCCACCCCAGCAGCAAAGAGCTTACAGCCAGGAAAGTCAGGGACAAGCAAACCGCTTCCCCGCTTCACAGGCTCCATCATATGCTCAGAATCTAACTGCGCAACTGGCCGCCATCGGAGGTCAGTCAATGTATGGAGCGTCTCAAGTCCAGCCTCTTCGCACACAACAGCAGCAGCAACAACAACAACAACAGCAATTGTATCAGACTCTTGGTCAATCGGCCATGTCGCTGCAATACCCTCAAAACAACTATACGGGTCAGGTTGGCAACATGCCAGGTATGCAATTGCAAAACCAATACGGGATTGCAGGACAGCAGCAGCAGGGACAAAATCAACATGCTTATATGCTTCAGCAGCAACAATCGTTACAACAACAGTATCAGACGCCTCAAATGCAGCAACGGCTCCAAGTCCCAATGCAACAACGCCCCCCACAACGTCAACAGCAAGACAGCGAGATCTCTTTTGACTTTGAACCTCGGCCGCTGGAAGAGATGTCTCGCCACCAGCAGCAAAACAATCCCCGCAACCAGTCACAATGGAGGTAGAGCACTTTTCTTATACAGAGGATTTCCCAGATTCAGAATGCGTAGCACTAACACTTCGTTTTAGAAAGTCAGAATTGCGACCAACGTCTACCTTTTGCGCCACCCATTATTTGCGAAGAAGTCTACGAATAGCCTACTCACCGCAGCTCTCTAGAGTAGGAAGTTAGTCTAGCAAAATCATTGCTTGAATTCTCTCTCTGAGAAGAAAGCAACATTGCATTCGGTTTGCACATGGTGTGCGTTATATTGGGCTGGTGTTGCCACCAGCACATGTTGATCGCCGTTCTCAGAGCCATAGGCTGGATCAATCGACTTCGACAGTGCCTTATTGAAGCAAGCTAACAATACTGAGCATTTGAAGGCGTAGAACTCAAACATCAGCCAGTGCCTTCTTCTCCCAGCACTACATTTTCCAGAAACACCAGAGATCGTCGTGCTCGCTGCCTGAACTCCTGTTCAGCAAGGGCTTCGTCCGAATGGTTGTCTTCAGAAGTAGCGATATCCTTCTCGATGCCACTTGGCGCTGGGCCGCCTCGCGTGAAGAATGATCGTAGGACTTCCAATGACTGTCGTCGTGCGCGAGGAGGCTTAGAGTCTTTGGCAGACACTCGTTGACTCGTTGCTATTGTCATGCGATTCACTGAGCGCTGGTTTGTTGGTCGAATATCAGAGACGACGATTTCGCTTTCGTCTGCGTGTTCCTTTGCCGCGCTATCACCAAGCTGCGGCACAATACCAGTTACTGTATGGCGAGTAAGAGACTGATTGCTAGTGCAATCAAACTTGTTCATGGAGATGGCATGGCCTTGACACTCCTCGGCATGCTGATTCAATGCGTTTCGTGACAAATCAGCACGCTTGCTGGTTTGGCGGACGAAATCCATAATGGCAGCGTCGTCATCTGAGCTAGCATTGCTTGTTGTCGCGAACCGATCGCCTGTAAGGCATTTGCTGTGTAACATCGCGTTCTCTCCTTGACTTGATCCCTCTCTTTCGTTCAGAGCTTCAACGTCATAGCTTGAAACGTGCTGTGCGACACCGCCGTCAAAAATTTCGTCAGATGCTTCAATGTCAAAACGATTAGACTCGGCATTCGGTTGACCACGGGTAGAAAAATCCGGCTCTGGATTGTCTTCCTCCTCATCAGCTCCAGTCCCTTCCGAACTGGATTCCATTTTCGGTTGAAAGTCGTCTGTGCCAGGCTCATCTACAAGACCGGAGGATGAGTGAAGCTGCGTAGGAGGGTTGCCAAGTAGTTGATTAATGCTACCGTCGGGATTTTGAACTGGCTTGGGCCTATCCTCCAACTTTATTCGTTTGGGCATGTCATGTGAATGAAGGAAGATCTGTTTGACGATGTCCGAGAAAGCTGCGTCTGGATTGCGTCGCTTCAAGGCTGTGTATCGAGGATACATGAAAATGAAGCAGTTCCAAGCGCCTTGAAGAGGGAGGAATATTTTGACAAGTACGGTTAGCGGGAAATAGAAGTGGCGAGCGGTGCTGGTGTAGTCCGCAGGACCAAACATGGTATTTACTCCGTAGAAGCCATATGTACAAAGAAAGGAGACAATGTACTGCGACAGGATGAGAATGTATGGTGACGGGGGTAAGACAGATGCGAACTGGCAATTATCAAAGTGAACACAGAGACTTACCAGCATGGCTTGCCTGAACGTGTCCTTCGTCTTCAGGGAGGTTTGGGGTATCTGCAATCGACGCGAGCTTCCTCCTTGTCTACGAAGAACATTCGATCCGAAGGACCATCCGCTCATACGTCGATCAAAGTGACGTACCCGAAGATAGGTTCCGATACAACTGACGACTACAAGCGCCAAGTATAGGAAGTATGGCATATTTAGCAAGGTTTGCCAAAACGCATAGTTGGCTCCACGTTCACATTCAAACTCGTCTGGAGCCCGTACACAATCACCTGGCGCCCCGTTGATAAAGCACCACCCCACTATTACGATAGTTGGGTTGTACAAGCGTTGTGACAAAGCGATCCCCGCGATGATAATGGGACATAAAAATGCGATTCCATGTACACACGGTTCAACCCACTTCGCGATGAACTCTTCCCTTATGTCAAATCGAACAACAAGCAACATGTAGACACACATGAAGGCGTTGTACAGTCCCTGTGACTGAAAGAACTGATTGATGAAGCCACTGGCTTCACAAGTTGCCATGTTTCCCTGCGCACCCCATACCCCCACAGTTCCTTTTGGAACCACTAGAGCACTCAAGGAGACATTAAAGGAAGTCATGACATCAACGATGGAGTACCCCAGCAACAGTCTGTGGTACACTTTCTTGAGTTTCCTTTTTCGGTCCTTGATGATAATGTAGATGATAACACCGCTTCCGATGACTGATAGAGGACCAGTTAGACAGGGCAGAATGGTCAGGACCATAGCCTGCTGCTCTGTGTAGAGACTATCCTCTGGAAACAACAGATTACTCATTTCGTCAAACACGTGAAGTCGCGATCTGTCTCGGAGCGGCACAGAGCAGTGATGTGTGGAATTGTTGTTTTACGACTGTTCACAGATTAATTTGCAACCTAGCCAGCTATTACCAGGAAAAGCTGCCTGGTGGGTGGTGCGCGAGAAATGGTACTGTCAGATAATCACGAATGGAACTCAGGAGTTTCAGTAAATCACTTTCCTTTCGGGCACGGCTAAAAAACAGAGTACAAGATCAATCCTTTGGAATTGGGAATGCCTCTTTTGACATCCTACTACCAATTCGAAAAGAGTCTAGATACCTTTTTGAAACCTCGAGGAATGACTCACCTGAACAGGATCTTTGCAGTTTACGTAGTCTTGACGTTTCTCACTAGGACACATTTTAGCTGTCATGACGACCTCGAAAGAAATGTTTAGTCGATTTTTGTCGCGCGGACCGTCCAGGACAAAATGGACCGTCCGGACCGTCTGGACGGTCCGCGGTAGTGCCGGGTGCTTGAAGGTGCACGAACAAAGTCAATGTATGAGCTCTTCTTGAAGCTATATTCCTTTAAGTGATAATTCTATGCATATACAAGGTCGTATACTATCTTTCAATTATTTGTCACACACTCACTTGTTTGGCCATGAATATCACGCGAGCGGGTCTTTCAAACATGGATGTATGGATTGTAGAGGCCAAATCGTGCTTTGGAACTCTTTATTCAGGATCATTCAGTACTGTATACTTGAAGACGTTTTATCAACCTGCTCATATTTTCTTACTTTGGAAACCTCGAAGACATTGATGATAGATAATTTTACTATTCACCCCAAAATTCTATGTCGCGTGGACCGTCCGGACGGTCCGCACCGTCCGGACCGTCCACGGAACTTCTAGACCGTCCAAGGTTCTTCTTTCGAGTTTTCTTACGAAGTGGAAATAGCATGTTTGACATCATTGTCAATTACAGAATTGGAGACGCATCTGGGACGAACAGACTGGGTGGTGCGCGAGAAATGACACTGCCAATTCTTTTGCCTGTCTCAGAAATAGAAATAGAATTTCAATTTCACTTTTTGTGGTTTCGTTGCAGGGCAGACAATTCGCAAATTGGCTTGAAATAGAAACGGAATCTCGTTTGTCGAAATGCCTTCGTATTCGTACATTATTCTCAGCTGTCAAATAGTTTGTATTATTGTCGCAGACACCTTTCAATGATGTCACAGCATTAATCTACGACCTGCTTTGTCGAGTCTTTGAACTCGGCCATCCGTTCACACCCTGGATACACTCGTGAAATTGTGGAAATCCGACGTGGCAGTACTCTACTCGAAGAATGACTAACTAACTTACTTGTCAGTCATAAGGGGAGCATCCACGACTGAAGCTTAGACGGATGGGAAGGCACTAGCTCTACCAGAACTACTTCTGCTGCTGGATAGCTTTTGTACCCAAACGGAAATCAACGGACGTTATTCGGCCCTCTAGAGACTCTAGGAAGTAGTTTCTAGTATCTCAAATCTGTGGCGGGAGGGAGTTAGGCACGCTAGTTTGAAGTTCGTGCCACGACAGACGCATGCATGGCGATAGCTCGGGTTCCTAGTTATTCAAAGCCTGGCTGGTGCTACTTTTGGCGAAGTGCGTCACATCCTTTCTCAACCTTCTCGAGAAGTTAGCCACCAGTATTCGAGAGGAACGAGTTGAATTGGATTCATCAGATTGAATCAACAAACTCCCCCGAGGGCTGTCTGAAAATCTAGGCTCACACAGGCAGGTGCGGTATCTATACCCGACTGCACTGTACCTAACAATCATTTCTAGGCAACTCACTTGGGATGAACTGACTCGTACTTGCCATGCTGGATGGGTAGGAAGATTGGGGATAATCGACGCGAGCGACGTTGCACCGGAGCTTGCAAAATAAGCCAGACAAAGACGACGACTCAGAAAGGCGCGTGTGACGAAGAACCACCAAATCAGGAGGATTAAAAGTGACCTCAGCTTGATTCATCAGTGAATTGGGACTACGGGATGGCAGGATTACAATAGCTAACATGTCCGCTTAGTGGCAAAACCAACGCAATGCTGTCATGCTCCAGCATTAACAACCGTTGCACCAGCAGACGGCTCAAATACACCATCATCAACACCAAGTCCTGGTGCAACGACGTCACCGCAACGGCAGCAAAGGAGTGGCCAAGACAACACATTTCGACTTTGAGTCTCGGGCACTACCTAGAGAGATGTCTTGCTGGAACATTTCCCCCGCAACCAATGAAGGTGGGGAGGTTTTCTTATCGAGGATGCCCCAAATGCAGAAGGCGTAGCAGCATCCCTTCGTTAAGTCAGATTCTAGCTTTGCGCCAACTTCCCCCACCTGAGAAAGTCTCAAGTAGCCTACTTGTACACCTCCATCACTATTAGGAAGTTAGTCGTCCCAAAAGTTCAATTGCTTGAGTTCTTTCTTGAAAAAGTCTCGCATCTCACTTGCGCTCGGTCTAAGATCGGAGCGGTGCTGCCAGCACATGTTGATCGCCTTGATCAGAGCCTTAAAGGCTGGATCAGTCGAATTCAGAAATTCCTGAGCAATCGGTGGACGTTCACCTTTCTTGACTAATTTCTGTGCCTTCTTGGTTTCAATGTCGTCAAAGGGCCACACGGCTGTCAACACGACATAAAATACATTGCCCATGGAATAGATATCAATCTTTTCGTCTTCTCCAAAGTACCAATACTCTTCAGGAGCTCGAAACGTCCCTGGATTGTTCCCCACTTCGAACTTGCAGGGTTCCCCTGTATTCTCATCCCGCGCAATGAAGCGGCAACGATTAAAGTCATTCAGCTTGTACGTCTGGGTACTCTCCACGTGAACAAACTGACCAGTAGTGATATCTGTATGTGCCAAAGTAGTGACACCGTTCCGTTCCGAGTCATGTGCATCTGCAATGGACGCTGCTACTTGATAGGCCACCACCAGACGTTCCGTGGAGTTCCAGTCCACCTTGGCAGTATCAAAATCAATCATTTGCTCAATATCTCCACCAGAGGCATATTCAAAGATTCCAGAGTTACCGCAGAATGCATAAATGTCCACCACATTCTCGCTCCAGGTCAGGCGTTCCATAGCAAGCGCATCCCGACGATGGCGATCATAGTTACGGTCCTCAAAGTCATGTTCGTAGCGCATCGTCTTGAGGACACTCTTCTCGTTCTCTTCCGTATGTACCTTCCAAACATCTCTCCAGTACCCCGCACCCAGCATCTTGACACGATTCAGAGGAAGACTCGTGTCGGAGAAATGAGTCAAGTCTTGCTCGTGGAGTGCGTTGCATGTTGGAAAGGATCGTTTCATCCACTCATAAGAGGCCTTACAAGATCTTGTTTCTAATTCATCACGCATACCGTCCTCGTAAGTCTTTGAGTTTGTAAGATGGATCTGTTTGGATTCTTTCGACATTGGTATTCCAATATGATGGGTCGTCAGGCGGCGTTGAATATCAGTGGGTAAGGGTTCAGCCCCAAGAAAGGACTCTGATGTATGGTTGGTAAAGTAGAAACCCACTACCTGCGGTCTTGTAGGGTAGCCCAGTTTGGTCATGAGCTCCTGAGGATCTAACTGCGTTATTCTGGTTGGCCCTCGAAGGGGAGGAAACGAAAAAACTTCTTGCGTGCTGGATGTCGCGTTGTAAGACGACCAAAACAATGACGCAACGAACAGAAGATTTGCACCAATCAAGATCCTTCGCAGCACTGCTGGACTGCGGATCGCTTTGACGGCAATGCGTTTTAGCCCAGACGGTGGTTTTGTTCTTCGTTGTCGTCGCCCCCGATTGACAGTGTTGTCATTGCCTCCTGAGTGAGGGCTAGGCTTGATCGCCACTTTCCGAGCTGTTGGTCGCTCCATCACTTCTTTGCAGCTCGAACGTTAATGAGGAGGTTCCTTGCACAGCTACCTGAGGTGTTGGCAAAAGACACCAAGAAGACAAGGGGTTGAAGGTAGAGCAGATGCATCTATGTGGCAATCACGGATCGTCGCCTTTGGATGGGTTGCGGCGCGATGGTTCAAAGTAACTTTGATCACTCACGAGCTTTCAGTACACAGTGATGTAGCTTTCTACGCAAATGTTACTGATGGCACTAACTGTGAAAAATCTCAGAAGGAAAGGTTAGTACTTTTTTAGTAATGAAATGGGCTCATGATCATCTTTGGTACACCAACACAGCAAGCGCTGTCTGCTGCGAACATGAACTATATGTAGCTCGAGCTCGTGCCTATCATTGCAACCCTGGTCCCTCTTGTCGTACAACATTGAAATTTCTATTGACTCTTTGTGACATGGTCAATTCTATCATTACCCACTCCTCTCTCCCTCTGTTTCGAAGGACTCGTCGCGAATGGCGCAACGACAGGACCCTTTGAGACACTGATTTCTTCGATGACCGGTTTTGTACAATTCGAGCAACACCACTGCTGCCTACACAACCCCATCGCACTTTGGGTCGGAACCTCCCTTGGCTACAAATGCTTTACAGATTTCCTCCTTGAAATCTTGCTTTTCCTCATCCATGTGGTCTCCTTCAATCTCAATCCAGGGAACGTACGTGTGATCACTGGGAGTTGCGGCTGCAGCATTCTGTACCATCTTGGTTGCAACCTTGGGGATATCATGACACGCCAGGATGCGTGACCACCATAGACCAGCACTGTTGGTGGCACAGTCTTGAAACAGTTTTTGATCCAATGGTTCATCGGCATGTCCCATGGGTAGGTTCTCTGCCAAGCACTGAACAAAGGGTAGATACTTGTCGGGGTCTGGGTGGAGGCTGATAGCGCACAGTTCATAGATATTGGCATCGCATTCTCCAACTCCATGCTGACATACAGCAGTTCCATTCGCGAGGAGCTTGGCGTTGCCGTAGGGCACTAGCTGCAAGTTCATGACTTCTGGTCCGAGCTCCTCGTACACGGACACGAGATGGTCCGCAACAAAATGCTCGCAATCAGGGCAGAGTGCTTCCGTACAAACGAGAACCTCCACTGGTGAACTAGCACCAACAGCAACGACAACGAGAAGAGACAATAAGAGTCGCATGCTTGAGTGGGTCATCGTCAAACCTTTGAATTGATCACGCGGCATTGTTCTTTTGTGATTTGGACCAGCAGATTGATGTCGACAAGCAGCAAGATCCAAACAGAATAATGATCCTCAGTAGCCAGTACATGTAGCCAGTACCGTTCCGCCAGTAGCCACCAATGATCCAGATCAGAACAGAAAAAGTGATGAGACAACAAGGGTGCCATCTGATATCACTCTCAAGCTCTCCCTCGCAGCTCTTGTGGTCGAATTCTAATGTACTCGAAGGTGAGATACTGCTGTTGTTTGGATTGTAACGGTCTTGACGAAGTGAACGACGAAATCAATCCGTGTTGAGTTGGGCGCGGGACTGAATGAGAATCGAATCTCATCAATCGAGTATTGTGACACTGTGGACAACAAACCAACGAAGACTCCACGTTCACCCTTGCCTGCTTCGTCTCTTACTAGATAGCCTTGAGCACATTACTTGCGATGACACTTGTTGCACTACTTCAATGCACCAATGTTGAGGCTGCGACCAAGAATGACTTTCAATTGACAGATGCGCAATCCACATCGTTAATGGTGGCTCATTATCGAAGCTTGGAAACAAAGCGTGGCATGATGCTCGGCGATGATTCCTCCTTGATTCAAGATACCTACGCGTCCGTCTTGCTACAAGCCTTGTCGCCTCCCAGTTTGGCGCAAAAACTGCACACCAATCCAGCATTGGATACCTTCATTCATTGTCTAGCCGTTCGAACACGTGCCATTGATGATTGGCTATTACAACAAGACAGCCGTCCTCGACAAATTGTCAATCTAGGAGCAGGCATGTGTACACGAGCCTATCGATTAGGTGAATTGCATCCAGACACGGTCTTGTTTGAAGTCGACGACGGCGACATGTTGACAATCAAACACAAGGTTCTGCAACAAGAAGGACACCGACCCAACATTCAGGTCAAGACTGTAAACGTCAACGTCTAGGACATGGACACCGTCATTCAGTCTCTCCTTGAATCTGGTTATGATCCCAGTCAACCGACGGATTGGATAGCAGAGGGTCTATTGGAATTTCTAGAACCAAACGACCGCCAACGCCTGTTTGAAGCAACGCGAAAGTATTCGTCATCATCCAGTACTAGTCGCATCATGGCCTATTGGATTGAACCCATAGTACGGACCTACTTATTGGATATCTTGCAAATCTATTACGATTGGCAAGATGCCACATTTCCATGGAAACCCTTGTTTCCAAAGGAACATGGTGTGCAACTCTTTTGATTGATGCTGGATGGTCTCACAACATGACCGTCTTTGGAGACGACCAAGCTTGGCAACTGTACCGTCGTGTTCAAAATCTTCCAATATACATGCTGTTTGCCGAGAGCAGCAGCCACGATGCGGATGATGAATGTAAAGATGAGTCGTGAGACAATGATCGGACCCAATCGACCCACAGGCTCATTTGCTTGCTGGGTTGCCGGCCTCTTACTAATGGTACAGTGTTGCTGGCACCTGGCATTGTAAGGAGAGATACATGTAACCGCACGTTGACAAGCAATCGGAGCCACCTGGATGTCGATGGTGATAACTACTTGGTACATGAAGTCTATGGCAACTTCTGGGATGCGCTTCGTATGTTTCTCAATTACGTGATCTTCTAGCCCCAGGTCTTAAGCCCATAATCATCTCAGTATCCTACATCCAACACTCTACATGTAATACCAGCTGGAAGGAACACTCCACGACCAAAGCAAAATGTCTGGATCGGTATGTATGATGAGGTGAGAGGCACGGAAATTTCCGAAACGGGATATCCATCCCAAAGTACACATCCGGTCGAAATAGTTGTGTCGTTGTATCGCAACGGCTTCGCGATGCTGGCCCACAAGGTTTGTGAAGCATAAATTGGACCATTTGTTGTTTAACCGCAGTCTTGGTTGCCAGCAGAAAATTCAAGCCAATTAATCCGAACGCGGACCAAAATAACATTGCCAACTTGGCCAAACTACAATTTATGAGCTCAGAATGTCAAGAGATGAGGCTTTACAAAAAATTCGATCTTGGTTGAAGTCGTTCTGCAGAAAGAGTTCGATACAGATCCCATGTCCTTCTTTGCGAAGCTCATTCATTCGTATGGATGGGCCACGGTGACACGAGGCCGTGTCCTAAAGAGCATCTCGAGCCAAGTGCCCAATGTGGCTGATTGGCTAGAAATGTGCCGTAGCATTTATCCTCACGACCAACCATTTTATCATAGAGGCACCAAATCGGAGTTGGTTTGTATCATAGTGGAAAGTGACCTTTTGTTTCTAAAACTCTGGGATGTGTGTGCTGTCCTGCCAATGACAATGACCATCTCATTTCCGTGACATGCGCCCGCCAAAGTTAGTCTTGGTCTGTTTCCGACCATGAAACGTACTCACAATCGGGAAACTATCTTACTGGAAAGCATAATTTCATCATTTGATACTTCCCTTCTCTTGTTGTTGAAAGCATCATGAAGATAATTGCGTTGGCCCTCTCTACTCTCCTTGCGGTCACAGGGCTTGTTTCTGGTTTGGACCATGACGGAAAAGGTGACGTTCGCGGATTGATATCAAAAGAGATTGTGTCGGCTGATGGGATGATGATGGGAGGAACTCTTGTTGACTTTCTCAACAGCATGGTTGGCTTTGGAGACATTACTCA
>JAVCKV010590080.1:0-29520 GCA_032274145.1 Herpochondria borealis
ATGATGAATGTCTGTCAAAAATATCATGCTCAACGTGGCTGATGCCAGAATAGCGCAGGCAAGGTACACAAAAGGCTTGCGGTGACCATGAAATAACCGATCGGACGCAATGCCCACAGGATAGCACGTAAGGGCTCCAGCACATTGTCCTATAATGGCCAAGAGAGCCACAACCGCTTCTGGATCCTCCTTGACGTGAATAATATCGTGCAGAAAATAGAGAAAGAAGGTTTGAACGGAAATACCCATGTAGTAGAACGTTCTCGACACGGTGACAATGAAGAAATCATGATACTTTTCAACGTCAATCGTATACGAACTCTTGAGTGTCTTCCAATCCAGTTCTCCAATGGGATCGATAATCATTGTCTTGATCAACAAGGCTGGATTTACGAGGCGACGACGACGCTGCGAGGGAGCAATCCCAGCACGCTTATTCGCCAACTCGATATCTCGGTCGTTGGCATAGCTGCAGGTCAGAATCGTTGTTCCAATCACAATACAAGTGTATAGCCAATACATGGAGAGAATATTTTCGCGCAGAAAGGAATGAAAGAGCCCAAAGCCAAAGAGAGACCCCGTCACGAGCAACAGAGCCAGAGTTCCATTCGCCAGACCCGTCTGCGACTCGGGTACTTGATCAGGTATCAGTGCAATCATCATGCTATAGACAATGTTCAACCCTACCATATGCAGAAAGAACGCCACAGAGTATCGAATCCAAAACGACCAAGCTGAACTAAAGCTCTGTCCCAGCAGCCCCATGACTGTCAGCACTGCGCCCAGCACAAGATAGGGCAGGCGCTGCCCAATGTCGTTTGTGGGCGGCTTGTACGTATCAGAGAGCATTCCTGCCAGGGGTGTCACCAGCTGTGTGACTCCGGCAATGGCCACAAACACTGCCAACGTAATTGACTTTTGCACAGTGGGGTGTTCATGTTGGATTCGTTTGCATTCAACGGGGAGTGTTAACAGAAAGAGGGTCGTCATGACGCAGCCATAAGCGAATGCTGTCGACAAAATAGCGGCAATCTCCACAAAATGCAACTGTCTTGGCGCTGGTGGCTCTTCTTCTTCCTCCGTTGTGGTGCCATAGGTTGGGTTGCCATCGAAATCGTTGCGACTGCCGACAAGGGGCACATTATCGGTAGGAGGGTCTGATGTTGTCATTTTGTGGGGGGCTGGAGGGATAAGTTAGCCTTCCTTCTACTCGTGCTGTTTGTGGCTCGGACTTTGCAACGGCCACCCGAGGTACCGTAAGATGTTATGGCTATGTTCCAGGACGAAGTTCAAGAAAAGTGTATCATAGATGAGATCATGCTCATCAACAAAAAAGAGATCGTGACGCACTTACTGTAGACTAAACCGCTATTGGCTAGTACTCAATCTGAGTCGATTTGTGGTGGATGCCGGAAGGATCTAGGTTTTGCTCATAGGGGAAGGAGGTCCATATAAGTCAATAGCATAGCTAACGTGGACTACTGAGTGCATCGTGGTACGAAGGCCACCAGGACGCAAACATCTACACAGACGGTTTATATTGGCAAGCCTCGTAGCACTGCTGGAGCCATTGTTCAATCTGATCTGATCCAGTCCGATCGTGAAATCCACCCACGGCATCGAGTTGATACTGATTGGCAATCGCAGAACCGGGGATGGGTGTGAATCTTGTGAACTGAACACGATCAGGTTTCACTCGATTGCACAGAGCAATGGTTTTGTTCACCGTCTCTTGCGTCTCGCCTGGTAGTCCCACAATGAACCCGATGGAAATGGCGATACCAGCCTCTTTCAACAAGCCAGCTCCACGTTCCAAGTCAGATACGCGTTCTCCTTTCTGGATTCGTTTCAACATTTCGTCGCACCCAGATTCGAAACCCATAAAGACTTGATGGCATCCAGCAGCTTTCATGGAAGAGGCCATTCTGCGAGAGACTTGATCTGCCCTGACATTGCAGTACCACGTAAGATCAAGCTCCGCCTTCAGCATTAGCTCGCACAGCTTGCGAGGCCCCCCTGGACGATTCGTGAAGACATCGTCAACAAAAGAGACTTCCTTTAGTCCATGCGCGTCTTTGAGTTGCCGGAGCTCGTCAACAATTTGCTCGTTGCTCCAACCGCGAATTGCACTGCCATGGATCTGCGGCGTGTTGCAGAAGGTACACTTTGCAATACAACCACGTTGGGTCATCATAGTCACCATGGGGAGGCGCTTAGCATCCGGAGCTTGGTACTTGTCAATCGGAGACTGGGATAGGTCAGGGAAGGGTAGGGTTGCAAATGCGTCTTTCGGGAGTGTTGGCAGCTTCATGTCGTTCATGGCAGGCATACCACGAACGCAAACGCCCGGAAGCTGCGACAGAAGCCCAAGGGTATCTTGCTTGTTAATGCCCATATCAGTGCTGTTCTCAAGAATGTCGACGATCTTGGGGAACGTAACCTCTCCTTCTCCCTTGACCACCACATCAACATTGGAGCACTGGTTGAAAATAGACTCTGTTTCAAAGGCAGCTGCAGGTCCTCCGACCAGGACGATCGGATCGTACTCCTCGTTCAGGTTCTTCGCTACAGTGCTCCATGCATCCACGAGTGACTTTGTACCACACGTAACCGTCATGCCCAACGCTCTTGGGGCCATGTTCCAAATTTGGTTAGATGTGTCAAAATCGGATATCCCATTTCCATCTGCTTCCAGGAGGTCCACTCTTGTAGGGCTATTGATGAGACTTTTGAGCATGAGTAGGCCCAGCGGTGGATACTGAGAACCACTTCGTGTGAAGGCCGAACATGCACCTGGAGGATGAAGAAGCAAAATCGTTGTTTTGGAAGGTCCAGGGCGTCCGGCACAGTAGAAGTCACCCGCACGAGCAGCCGATGCCAGTGTCTGGATAGAGTCAGAAAAGGATATCGCAACTGAGAAGGGACGGATCAAACCACCGAGCCGCGGATGAATCTGCCTATACAACATATTTCCCATACGTTTTTGTGAGGGGTGATTGGTAATCTGATCGAGCTTGCGTGCTAGATCTCCTCGATCTTCAATATTTCAAAATTGTGTAGACTCTGTACCACGAAAATTTCGAGCACATACTTGTCAGCATTGTGTCAGAGTCTTAGCGTCATCCGATGGAATGTCCCATCGAAGTTTGCAGCACGAACTCCTTGGGTTATCTCTACGCCTGCACTTGAACGTCTCTGCTCCAACTGCTGTACTGTCCAGTCTTGCATCCCTGCTTGAAAGCCTTCTTGACGCGGCGATCCTCTCCGCTGTGAAACGTAAAAAATACAGCCCAGTAACGCCTCAAGAGCGCGAAATTCTCCATCGACTTCTATCCGAATGGCGTGCATCACTCTGGCGACGGTAGAATCCAACAGTTCCTCGAGTGTATGGTATCTTCTTGCCTCCTTGAGCTTGATCCAACAAGACTTGGCTCCACAGCCTCCCGATCGGCAAACTCGATTGTCTTCCTTTCCATTACCAATAAGCCCAGCGGCAATCTCGGATACATCATCTATACAGACGAACAGCAAGATCGCTACAAAATGGAAGACCATATCAGCAGACAGAAAGCTCTCGCTACTATCCGTAGAGTATAGTGCGAGTCAGTGCAGTCTCTCTTTGTGCACCTACTCCTAGAGATGTAGAGCAAATTCATCCATACCTAGCGGTCGATGTATGTTTCGACTGTATATGATAGACCAACGGGTCAATAGACGCCGTGGTGTGATATACGATGACATCAATCAATTCTACTGGCACTGTACAACCTACTACACGGTGCAGCAAAAACTCGGCACGCGCCAAAATGCGTCACAAGTTCTCATATGATGGGAACTCCAACATCTTGTTCGCCATCTGTCTGTAGCGCGTTGCTGCACGGTTGATGTGTCTGTCGTTCAGGGATTGAATTGAATTGAATTTGTTGATGTATGTCTTCTTCGGCAGGCAGGGATCGGATTGAGAGCACCATCATAGACATTCAAGAATCCTTTCTAAAGGACAACCATGGCTCCATCAACAAAACGCCTCCTGTCAGCAGGATTGCTCCTGCTTTCATGTGCACCTTTGACATCCCTGTATGCATTGATGGTTTCATCGAACTTCATTCCTAACACTTTATATTATGTTGGAAGAAATGGTGCTGCTGCTAAAGCTATTCCTACAAAACACAAGAAGAGATCGAAAGATGGCCCGAAGAAGGACAAAGCTGCTTCGCTCGAAGGTGTCCTTCAAGATCCCAACTCAACCTTGGAAGAATTGTGGGCTGCTTTATTTCGTGAACGTGCGGGAAGCCTCATGATGACGGCATCGCTCCCCACCATGCAAGTACATCATTGGACCATTGTGTTGCCTTGGGGAATATCGCTGATTCTGGGGGTAGTAATACCTTGTCTCTTGTCGCTAGTCGATCATCTGAGACCCGAAGACGACGACGACGAAGATTCGGATGATCCGTGGCTATCAAGCTTTAGGAATAGTGAGAAGCGGCTGAACCGACTCTTGTTTGCAATTAAAGATCACAAGAAGGTAAGGAACTCGAAGAGTGAAGGAAACTGTCTTATAAGCCGAACAACTTCTAACATCTCTATCTTCTTAAAACCCTAGGTTCTGGAAGAAGAGGACCTCGACCCTTCCGGCGACTTGGACAATGAAGGTGTTCCGAGTTGGTGCTTGCCCCTGCCAGGCGAACCAACTTTTCCAGGAACAAAACGCAAGGTTGCTGGCATCTGCGCCGTGTGTTTAGGATGCTATGCTTGTGGTGATGAAGTGGTATGGTCGTCCAACCCCAAGTGCCCTCACGTGTATCATGAAGACTGCCTGCTGTCATGGCTGGTGCGAAGACGTACGCAATGTCCCTGCTGTCGTCGATCCTTCTTGGCTACTGAAGAAGATTGATGGCATGCATGTGGTCTCAAAATGTTATTGATATATTCTTTATACATTAGCATACTCTTCTTCTCTTATGGTACTACACAACTCTCCCTAGACGCTCTTCTCCTCAGCATTCTCTAGAGATGTCTGAATCTGACACTTCTGCTGTAGGCGGAGAGCTCTCACCCGCTTCGTCTTGCTCTTCTCCCAGAATGGGAGGAAGGCTGTAAAAGTCGGGTTCGGCACTGGGGTTGCCTGGTTGACGACATCCCTTGCCGTTGATGCGAGTGCGTACCATTCGCTGGCATTGACGGGTGCGATTGCGCAAAAAGTCCTTGTGGTAGTAAGCGCCCTTGTCGCGACCAGCCGTGATGCGCTGAAAGCTATACATATGCAGTTGACGTTGAAAGGAAGAGTATCTGCGAAAGCAAGAACGATCGAGGTTAGTATGTGTTGATTTTGCAACGCAAAACAGAGAAGCAGGGTGATATTACACTTACTTGGTTTGTCGGAAGTACTTTGGCATCAGTTCTGTCACAAACCGATCTTGTTGTTTCACGATGAAACCTCGGCCATGTGGCAGCCACGAGATGGTGTCCGTATTTCCTTCAGTTTCCAACGTATCCAGCATCCTTTGGAGCTTGCGGGGAAAAGACAGGTGATTCGACAGTGCCTGACATCGCAGGCCCTCTGGTAGTTCGTGCGGTATCAGCAAGGACGAGAGAATCGGCGAGCACGCATGAGCAGTGGCATTACCTTCTCCATCCGATTTGCTGGTCGTTCCTGTCAAAGGTCGCATGACGTAAAAGTTGGGCTCTTGGTCTGGGTTCCCAGCGGCGCGGACTCGGTTGCCGTTGATCTTGTTGCGACTCATGCGGCGACACAAAAAGCGCATCCCTCGGAGAAAGAGTTCGTGGTAGTATGTTCCCTTGTCCGGTCCCGCAGAGAGACGCTGGAAGCCGTAGAGGTTCAGCTGTCGCAGGAAACTTGATTTCTTTGTCATGACAAAGTACTGAGGCAAAACCAGCTCGACAAACTCTTGAGGCTTGTGGATCTTGAAGGAACGCCCATGAGGTTGCCAAGACATGATGTGGCCCCGACCATCCTGGTCTAGTCTTGACAGGACTTCGTACAGTTTGGCTGGGAAGGCTGTGTTGTAGTTCTTGCCAGCCAGGACGAGCGCCCCATCCGTTGCCTTTGGCTTTTCTTCAGAATGATCGGTGTAGTTATGCTGCACGTATTGCTTGCGATTGTTCCCTTCCGAACCTGCAGGACGGTGGCTCTCCGTGGCATCAGACGATTTGCTGCCTTGCAGAGCGGAGGACAGCTCTTGTACTGTGGAGGATGGGTCTACCGGTGTGCGAGATGAGAAGCCGTGCGGGACGGTCGGCGGGGAAACGGTGTGTGCTCGACTCTGCGACACTTCTTCACTGATTCGTGCCAGCAGATCCATAGAGGTGAAGGCTTGGTTTGGCTCGTCTGTGTGTTGACTCTTTTGCTGCAGCCGGAATTTCGATTGGGCTGTGACGGATGGAGTCTTCAATTGTGGTGGTCGAGGCAAGGGCGTAGCTCTTCGTGTTGGTTGCGCAGCAGCTGCTACTCGTTGAATGGTAACAGAAGCCACTGCGGTGCACATGTCTCCCGAAGACTGATTTCCTCCGACCCACAGCCCACCAACGACAACGTTGATCGGCATGAGAGTAAATGCTGCCGGCACCACAGATCTAAGTCGCGCGAGATTCACAGTCATTGGTCCCAAAGACGTGGAAGACCCATTCTGTTGTGGTGGAACCCCGAGCTTGATGTAGATCTGCCAACGTTGGGAGGACTGATTGGGTAGTGAAAGGACGCTCTGTCTTAGAGCATCCTGTACAGCGCGAACAGATGCTTCGGTAGCATCTTCTAACTTGTTTGGACCAGATTCAACCCCGAAGCCAATCAATGATAGCTTCATTTCGACGGCAGAAGTGGTTATGGGTGGTGTAAGCAAACAAGACAAAGATCCGGAGATTGGTGCTGCAGCTTGAGTCTCTTCTGTATCATGTAGTGGTGGAGTTGTTGGCAAGTGGGAGTCGCCAAACGTGGGCTGCAACTTTCCCCGACAGGACTGGCCGCCAAGCCATCCCCTTGACGGGCTAGCAGGTGTTGACTCGTTGTATCCTACTCGACACGATGGCCAGATGCCTGTGAAGGACGACTTGGAGGACGGGACATTGCTAACAGTTGTTGAAGACTCAATTGCGCCTTTCTCATTGCTTTGTTCCTCAACAATGAATGGGAGCAACTTTCTGGACGTGGAACTGCCGATCATACCAGGAACCAGTTGGTGAATGCTGGTGTGTTCCTCGTTGGTGTCCTGGTGATGCATTGCTAACATGGTTATGCTCGATTATGAGATTGATAAAGTAGCACAAGTGAACTCAAATCAAAATGCTAGCTTTTATCGTGGGTCTCACTGATAGATGTTGTGACGTCCAAGGCCTCATCAGTTCATGGAACAAAAAGGCGAACTTCCTGCTCAAAGTTCTTGTCCCCTTGCACTTCCTTGTGCTGAAATGTTCACCGATGACGTAATCTCAGAACTTGCTGATAATGCTATCAATTCAACTTGGTCGAAAATATTAGCAATATGTTTATATTTTAGAGGACATGCCCTTTTGGAACCATCAAGTTCGGGAAGTAACCCCCGAAGTTCCGACGTTAGAAAAAGGGAAAAGCGAAGTTTCGCGTCGTCAGAGATCTCATCCCCGACGATGGACAGGTCCTAACAACGAGAAGAGGTAGCGAAATTTAGCGGGACTGCATCTACATTGAGGTCGTTGCTATGTTTTTCCCTACCTCGTCTCTCTGGCTATATCCATAGTGTTTTAGCTCTAGCAACACTCAATTTCGATCGCTGGACGCTATGCAGTACCACTGATCCTTGAATCGTTTCTCTTCGTCGTACCAGACATCTTCCTCTACTAGACCTGCGCACTGAGCATAGGGCAGGCTTTGCCAGGTATGTTGAAGCGCCTCCTATGCCAAACCGCTAAGCCCACGTTGAAGGTTCCATGGGAATAGAAACCGAGGATGCGCTTGCGTTGCAGGTTTACCCTCGCGCCTTTGTCCCAATCCACACTGCCTTCACAGTTCATTAGACACACAGTCGCCTCGTCCTGACTATATCCATAGTGTTTTAGCTCTAGCCACTCTCAAGGAACTTCAATTGCTGGACGCTATTCAGCTGCTCGAATCGTTCTTAGTCGTCGTACCAGCCATCGCCAACATCTACTAGATCTGGGTACCGAGCATAGCACAGTACAGACTTTGCCAGGTTTCCTGAAACGTCTCTGTACGAACCTCGCCTTGCCCTGGCTACTACACCCTGTTTTAGCTCCAGAAACACTCATTTTCAATCTCTGGACGCTATTCTGCAGCTGGATTTGTTGCTCCTCGTCGTAGCTGGCATATATTAGCTCTTTGCACCGATATGGTACAGACTTTGCCAGGCGCATCGTCCTGGCTAAATCAATTCATATTCATGCTGCATAGCTCTCTACTTCTCTAGAGCAACACTTAATTTCAATCGAAAAACACGGTCGTCCGCCAAGAGTGGACGTTTCTAAAGAGCACCAAGATGTTACTGCCAAGGCCAAGGTATTTGGTCAGACCAGGTCTACACGTGCGTCATTTTGAACTTGAACCTTGCTCCTGGCGCTCCAATAGAAACACCATCGCGGGCTGTATCTCTGGTACTCACATCAGTCATGGCCAACTAACAACGTTGTTCACTTCCAGCACACGGCCAAACCTCAGGAGCTTTGTAGATGACGCATGACGCGAAACGATTTTGCAGGTTCAAGAGCGCTGGCGTCATTTTTTAGGTTTGACTGACTAAGGCCAGACGAGCAAAAACCCGAACTCACAACATCAAGCATCCGACGAGCACACATCAAAAATCACGCCAAATCGGACTTCGTGCATGCCTCTAGCTTGTCTTTACAAGCCTTCGGACTGGACAGTCCTGATGTCACTCTGCGTTGCTCTAGTTGTTAGTTCAAATCAGAAGAACTCAGACGACACGCGTTCTCATCCGCACCACAGCTCAGAAACCCAGGTGGTTCACTTGGTGGATTGGTTCATTTATCGACTGTCGCATTGAAGAGAAGTTCTCTTGTTGGATTGGTTCACCCATTGACTGTGGCATTGAAGAAGGTCTTGCGGTTCGTTCCCCATCTTCATCGCACGCGAAAGAACACCTCACTATGGCAGGGGGTGAAGACGACGACCTGTATGGAGACTTGTCCAACAGCGCTCCGGCCAAACGAAAGTCCACGACTACGATGAAGATGGAAAAGGTTGTGGTGGAGATGCGTGACAAGATCAAGTCCCTAGACGCCGAGAATGCGACTCTAAAGCGTAACATGGGCACCTTGTTTCGAACAGCGCGATCCGAAATTCAACGAAAGGACGACCAAATCGAGCTCCTGACCAAACAGCTGGAGCAACGACAACGTGGAAGCGAATCGGGCGATGGTGATTCCTAATCGAAGCAGCATCAGAAGCGGCATGTCATCATCTGGGGCGTAGTGATGATCTCGCGGAAGCCCTGCTTTCATTATATATTTCTTTCCGTTTCACCGTTCCATGAGCTTGGCTGGTGTTTGTTGATGTGCTGTGTGCCCGTCGGCTTGTTTACGAGCAAGAGAGGCAGCAGCGTAACCAAGCTGAGGATGCAGCATACAGAGCAAAGCGGTAATGCTCGCTTGTAACCATTGTTTGGAGTACTTAGAAATTTCTTCGTTTCTTGACATATTTGAGCGTCCCTCTGTTCTCAACGATGCTTCTTGTAATGTTTGTAGAAATGCGAGCATACCGAACCGTAGCCCAATCAGCCCGTGATTGACTTCAAGCTCTTGGCTTGGCTGCCACCCACAACCTTACGAGACGAGAATCATACAACAGAGAGAAGCAGATAGGTTACGCTTCGGCCTGTATAGTACTTTCTCAGAATGTTTCTGGCTTCCAATCTCCAGAAAGCTTAGATACCCACTGCTGTTGCTATCGACTCCAAATCATGATTAGACTAGCAGGCTTTTAGTTGAGAAACTCGGAAGCGCGACGGAGAGCGCAGATAGAGGATAGGCTCTCACGGGTCAGAATCTCAGAAAGTTGCTTTTCCTGTGCTACCGGTACCGGCACTCCCAGGTCTAAGCGTCTGCTTGCCTGCCCTCAAATTCCAGACGAGACTTAGACTCATGCAGTAGAGAGAACAGCAGATAGGTTAGGCTTCCAGAGTCTAACCCTACTCGTGCATAATTGTCAGAAAGTACCTGGCTTCCAGTCTCCAACGGAGTAGTAGATAGTCTTCAGATTGCACCTCGACACTTTTGGATCACCTGTTTTCTCTTTCGCCTTGATTACGAAGGATTATTGAAATACTTATCGACCTCACAGAGAACATATGTAAGAAGCAACTCGTTGGTGCTCGCACCGTAATGGCGCATATCACCTTGCCCTGAAGGGTTGTCCTCGCGAAGCAACGAGAGTGCCTCCACATCCAGCAACACAATCTTGGATCTTGTTCTGGAGTTCCTTTCGCGAATCACTTTCTTCGCCAGAGCGTTGACTTCACTAACCCGCGGTTGTGTCATTGCCCACTTATTTACATCCTCTTTTAAAAGCTTGTAGTTGTAGGGATGTACCGCAGTCGTCGTTAGGAAAAAATGGAGTCGCTTCCTATTCTCCATGCTGATGGCTGCGGTGGGATCGACAATCGCGTCCAGCACTGAGTTCAACTTGCTTGCAAACAGTTCAAGGGGACCGTACGCTGTTTCCCAGAGACCTTGGGTGTTGAAAATGACAACCTCTTCCTCGACGTCTTTCAAAACAGTCGCGTACGGCACCGAAAAGTCATTCAATTGCAACCCCGATGATGTGTTTGTAAAACTGCCCTTGAGAGAAACACACCGAGAGGCAGTCCTGCTCGATTCGTTTAGATGATTGCACATATACGTGGGTTGAGAGTCACCCACAACGACAAGGCTATACGGTCGTGTTACATTCCATGCATTCTTACAGGATGAGGTATCATCACCATTGTTCGCATGATAGGCCCAGTCACTGCTCGCATCTTGCCTCCTCAGCCATGGTCTGCTGTTGTCATGGTGCTGCTTCTTCAACGGCACTTCGAGAGTTGATAAGATAAGAGAACCAGACGGAGAACCCTGAAAACTGCATTTACTGGCGGGGTGATTCATTAGTGCGTCGCCATGCGAAGAATACTCGAGCCTCCACGAGAGGGAGAAATCTAGGTCAGTTGCCCATACGGGAACTGGAATATTGATTTGATATCCAACGGTCCACATCGCAGAACTCAGAGGAACCGCTTGTTTCCGAATCAACAAAGGAGACCGAAAAGAGGGATCACTTTGACTTCCATTCCCTAGGAACACAAACTTTGCGAGAGGTACTAATCCTGGTTGCTTAGCACCATCACCTGAAAGAGGGTTGACTGTCTGATGTGACCCTCCACTGGGATAGCCAAGTACTGTAAGGAAAATCATGGGATATTCAAAGTCACTCGTCACCTCCAACTCAGCGTAGATATCCTTCCCTGCAGATTTCCTTGCTGTCGAACCTCGCCCGGCAAGAACTACCTGTTCTTGGTCCTGCATACTATCGCCACGGAACAACCAAGGCCACTCACTCCGGTATGTCAGGAAACCTACCGCGACAATTCCCAGAAATGCAATCAGGGACAGCCTGCCCTGATTCCTAGACCGTATCATCGGCATCATGACCGGCCGTCACACAGTAGCGCCAGTCGACTAGAAGCCAAACACGTGCTCTTGGCTCCGACCGAGCTCGTCAACAACACGTACGATACAAAGGTTCGATCAAATTGTTGCGTCAGCTTGCTTCAGCTCATGGCTACCTCCATGAGCGCGCAACTACCAGATGCGATGTTGATAGGAGATACTAACAAGAGACCTTTATCGTGCTCTGCGATGCGATTGTATGCGATGGTGTGTGTGTGTGATCAGACAGTGTTAGTTTCCAGTGGGTATGGAAACTACTGCTACTGGCTAGCTGGCTCTACTGTTGCTATCGAATCAAAGCCGTCTTACCGTCTCCCGTCAAAGTGCAGGTGAAACTTCGAAAGGCATCGTGATGCTTCGTTGTACTGCACACATGGTGACAAAGATCCAACAACAACATCACTTTGAACTTCCCTTTTGCGATTGGATAGCTTATACCAATACTTACTAGATCATTGCAGACAGAATGGAACGTTTGCAACAATTGATGCGAGGCATGCCAGGTGGTGGCTTGGGAGGCGGCGGTGGCTCTGACAGTCCTACTCCTGATTGCGCTGAAAAAGTTCATGTCTCTTCTCTCGCTCTCTTGAAAATGCTCAAACACGGTCGCGCCGGTGTTCCAATGGAAGTCATGGGTCTCATGCTGGGTCAGTTCGTAGACGACTACACCATCAACTGCGTCGATGTCTTTGCCATGCCTCAGAGTGGTACCTCTGTCAGTGTCGAAGCAGTCGATCCAGTCTTTCAGACGCAAATGTTGGACATGTTGAAACAGACGGGTCGTCCCGAGATGGTGGTGGGATGGTATCACTCGCATCCAGGATTCGGATGTTGGTTGAGTTCCACTGATATCAATACACAGTCGTCCTTTGAGTCTCTCAATTCTCGTGCGGTGGCGCTTGTGGTGGACCCCATTCAATCCGTCAAGGGAAAGGTTGTCATTGATTGCTTCCGTCTCATCAATCCACAACTCATGATGTTGGGACAAGAACCTCGACAGACAACGAGCAACATTGGGCATCTCCAAAAGCCATCGATTCAAGCGCTCATTCATGGTTTGAACCGACACTATTACTCCATTGTGATTGATTACCGCAAGAACGAACTGGAGGAGCAAATGCTGATGAATTTGCACAAGCGCAACTGGACAACGGGTCTAATGGTGGAGAAATTTGAAGATCACCAAAAGAGTACCGAAGAGTTGGTGGACAAGATGTTGAAATTGACCAAGGACTACAACGAACGTGTGCAACAAGAAGAAGGAAAGACCACGGAGGAGATTTTGGTGGAGAATGTGGGTAAGATGGACCCCAAGCGACACCTTGAGAGCAGTGTGGCTGACCTCATGTCAGCCAACATTGTGCAGTGTTTGGGGACCATGCTCGATACCGTAGTCTTTTAGAGAGAGAGTTCATGCATATGATAGATGACTGGTGTTTGTAGCCGAATCGACGCCCCCTGCTTTTATAGAGTGTAGACTTCACCATCTCCGCCTGGTCCAACTGTGCTACGATAGAAGCATACGAGAGTCATCGTCGCAAGATAGCGACATATTCTAAACGCTGACTGTCCTGTTCACTCTCGAGAGGTCGAACGCAACCATCAATTCTTGCTTGAGTATAGCATGGCAGTTCCAGTTGTTGTCACTCGTTCCGTGATTCGTAGACTAGAGTGCCGTTTCAGTTGATGCGAACGAGGTGTCAATGATCTTTGACTTCATTGCGAAACTCGCCAGAGACCTACAAGTTTCTTAATAGTCTGCAAACAACAGATTGAGACCCACTGCTGAGAATCAATCGCATAGCACCCAAACATCAGCATGTGTCGTAGCACACAGCTAAGTAGACTCTAGGCATGTTCATTTTCGTATATCTCATCATTATACTAGTACTGTATTTGTCTCGTCACCGACCACAATGTTCCCTTTCATTTATTTCTTCTCTTCTAGTTTCAACTCAGACTTGGCCTTGCCGAGACGTTCCACCATACCATAGTAGTCAAACTTGAGGTTACCTTCACCCCTGTTGGGACACTTGCCTTCATCTGGGTAAAACTCTTCATGATCCGCAGTACCACCCATGAATGTAGGAATCTGGTCTTCGTTCATGATTTCAAGCAATTTCTCCTTGGCTTCCTCCGAACCCTTCAAAATAACCTTGCTGGCTAGTCGTCCAGGCATGAGTGGAAGCAAGATATTCATGACAAATTGAACAATCGACGAGATGGGCGCCGAAATGAGAACATGCAAGCGATCGGGGTATCCCTTGACAAGGGCCTTGAGCAACTTGATCATAAAGGCAGGATTTGGCGGTGGCGGAGAGTATGAGTCGGCAACGCAGACGAAATCCGTCACACCCTCTGGCATGTTGCGAATACCAGCGTCCGCCAACAAGATCAAGGCATTGACTTCAGCGTCCGTGTCGGGGTACCATGGTTTGCGGTTCGTTCGCAGCCAAAGAATGGGGTGTCCATCCTTGGTAAAGCCATGCCAGTAGGTAGAACCATAGTTGAGAGAAACAGCGAGCGCCTTGGCTTTCGCAAAGCGTTCAGGGTCCTCAGTTGCTGCTGCTGCAGTGTCAGGACCATTGGCAAGAGCCAAAAGATCCTCCATTTCAGTGGCTCCGCCTTCCTCGCGCCACTTCATCACATCATTCAACTTGCTCTGAGAATATTCCAGAGGTCGACGAATAGTAGGGTCTTTCGAGTATGGCTTGGACGCAACAGAGAGAATGTAGGCATCCGAGAGGTAGTCGTAGTCTTCTGGGAACTCAGAAGCTAGTTCGGCACGAATGATGCTCAACTCCTCCTTCGAAACGGGAAAGGTGCCTTCAGGAGTGTCGTCTTCGGTTGGGTCGAATTCGTCCTTGTGCTCCTTCACTTCAGCTTCGGCATTGGCAACATCTTCTTTGGTAATTTCGGCAGCCATTTTGATGATATGAATATACAATAATGCGGATGGGAGCAAATATCAAGATTAAGATGCAATAGTAACAATGAGAGTGCGATCAAACGGGGGCTCTACTTCACGATACGTTGTAAGCGTTTTGTGATACATGCCATGTGCGTGTTTGCGTGCGGAAAGTCTGCTGTCAGGCAATGCTGATGTTTGCGTAGCAAATAGTACAAATTCTACTGAAGCTTTTTGTGGCTTTCTCAGTCATTCGTTGGATGACGGTATCATCCGCTCAGTAATCAATAACGGCCAAATGGTTTAACCGTCAAAAGTAACGGTCGGGATAGTTAAACCTCACAATCGATAAACAACATCACAATTCTCCCACCAATATCCACGATGACAGAACTCGTCATTGCCGACTATCAAGAGCTTCTCGATGAGACTTCAACGTCGCTTCAAGAGAAACTGGAGCAAGCCTATGGTCTTGGATCTCTTGGCGTCCTAGCTATTCGAAATGTGCCAGATTTTGTCCAGCTCAAAGATGCTCTCCTACCGCTGTCCCACAAGCTCAACCATCTTCCTGAATCCTATCTGAAAGACGAGCTCGAAGATCCTCCTTCTCTGTACAATGCGGGCTACTCGTTTGGAAAAGAAAAACTAGGTGATTCCCCCGATACCTCCAAGGCTTCGTTTTACTTCAATCCTTTGACCGATGAACCAGGATCCGCTCAAGATCGTGCCAAGTATCCATGTTCGTATCCTTGCAACAAGTGGCCTACAGAACAGTTGCCAGCCCTAGAACCAGCCTGCAAGAAACTTGGCCACGTCATGAAGAACGTTGTGGTGGAACTCGCAAAGCACATTGATGCCCTGGCCAAACACAAGGTCCCTTCCTATCAAGAAGGCCAATTATACGACGCCATGAAGAGTTCCGAGAAAGCCAAGGGACGGCTCTTGTACTATTTTCCAATCGAATCGGACAAGGAAGACTCGTGGATTGGTTGGCACAATGATTCTGGCTTCTTGACAGCCTTGGCTGGTGACTTGTACGTTGACCACGAGACTGGGAGCGTGGTCGAGAACCCAGACCCCAATGCAGGACTCTATGTGGTCACACGCAACGACACGGTCACAAAGGTGGAGATTCCACCCGACTGCATGGCGGTTCAAATGGGGGAGTGCGTGCAAATCATCACGGGCGGTGCCGTCGTGGCAACGCCACATTGTGTGCGAGGCGCCTCGTCCTCGACGTTGGCTCGGATTTCCCTCCCAGTCTTTATCGATACACCTCCGACATTTCCACTGACTGTGCCTGCTGATTGTCGTCGAGAGGACGCTATTTCTGGGTGCCGTCGTGTTCCACCACTGGAAAGTCGATGGACCAAAGATGGCATGACGTTTGGGGACTTTTTGACGAAAACGTTTGAAACATACTACGAGTGGTCGAGCAAATGAAATGGTGAGGGAAGTAGTGAGATTGATTGAGTCTGCTAAACTGTAGATATCTACATTATGTACACTGTGGCTGTTGATCTCCGTCCTCGTCCCTTGCTCACATCGTACCTTAACACTCTAGTAGAGACAGGGAGGGAAAGTGTGTTGCGCGAACAGTTCTTGCGAGATTAGCGATCCTCTCGATGAACTACCTCGCTCTCGGTACTCACTACTCGTTTGGTGGGATTGGCATGGATGGATTCCTGCAAAGCTAGCATCATTGGCGGCTTGGATCATGCAGACAATATGACGCTGTTCGGACCTTCAGGTTGACGGCGGCTTATGTTCTGTCATTCAAACCCGGCGTCGGCAGAATCTTGGTTGCTGAATACATCCATATTGCTCAGCTGAAACTTTGCATCGAGCAGTGCTTTGCGACCTACTTGGAGGCGTTCCACCAAGCTGACGCTAGAGATTGCCTCCTTGTAGAAGTACGATCGATCTGCCACGATTGCAAAATTGGCCCAACTACTCGCTGTCAGAGAGCTGCTGTCCGGCAAGGTCTCTAGTGAAGCCCGGTACGCATTGTCGTACTGGAGCTTGATGTCACTCGATGTTCTGCTCAGATCCTGAACAATAGTCTCGATATCACCCACAAGGTCCTTGGCGACAGCCAGCTCGTCCTCGGAGCTGACTTGGTCGACTAGTTCTGTAGTAGCACCCATCATAACTGGTTCCATTTGTGTCAATTGAATCAAGCTCGCTCTCCCGACGGCTCGCAAGGTGACACTCACAGTCACTTTGCCGCGATACCCCGAGCGCACGTCAAAATCGTCAATCTCGCACAAGGGAAATGTGTTGAGAAAGCCATCGTCTGACATGAGCGCCATGCCAACAATGGATTCGTAGTCATCGATACAGTCTTGAAACAAATCAAAGAATCGACCTTCTGTCAGAACAATCTCGGTCGACTGACCCTGTACGAGGGCTTCGTCGGCAGAAAAGGGCAACAGGAGAATGGGTCGGGTATCATCGCCGACGACTTGTTCTCTCCATTCAGCGAGACCAAAGAGCTTTGATTGTTGACGATCGCTTGGGTTCAGAACGAACGCAAGGGAAGAGCCTATCAGAGACAGGAACAAGAGACTTGCTGCGGGCATCGACGCCATCATCGTCGTTGCCTTTTGAATTGAATTTGTTCTGAGCAGGAGGCGTCTGTACTGTATCTTTTGCTGCAGTGCTAGTGCAGCACACTCCACCATCTCCTTTTCTTGATCCGCCATCCAACGATCTCACATCCCATCCACTTCCATCGACAACGACAACGCCCCTCATCTCGTTGCACCATCTGAACCATGCGCCTTCATGTGTTGTTGCTTCCTTTGGGTACGTCCGCCTTTGTGCCTCATCTGAAACAGCAAAGAAGCAATCCGCTTGCAGCCTCGCCCTTGGGCGAAGACGATGAGAAGCTCCGCGAAATGGCAGAGGGGCTCCTTGGTCGATCCATCCCTGCCAATCCGTTTGCACAAGACTCCAATCGCCCAAGCAAGAGTGATCTTTATCAAAACGAGGAACTCCAAACTATTCTAGAGCTTCACAATGATCTTGAAGCCCTCAGAGGACCCAGTCGACCAAACCCAGAATTTGATGCCGCTAGCATCCCTAGTCTGCACGAAGCCGTCCTTGAAATGATGGGAGAACAACCGAGCACTCCAGCACCTCTCAAGGAAGAGCCTAATACCGATTGGCTTGATGAAGAAACCAAGGCTCGCATTAGTCAAGTGCGCGCCATTGCTTCTGACGTGGACGGAACACTTTTGACCACGCAGCTCACGTTGCATCCACGCACCAAGCAAGCCGTCGAAAAGGCGGTTTCCATGGCGTACTCACCACTCGAGCGTTTGCAATATTTCTTCCCCGCCACGGGCAAGTCACGGGCGGGTGCTTTGAACTCCCTGCGGGGTGACATTGCACAGTTGTTATCGCAAACGCCAGGAGTCTTTTTGCAAGGTCTCTATTGTGTGGATGCGGCGGGAGAGTGTGTGTTTTCGCGCAAGTTGAATACGCTGGCAGTAGAGGCAGCCGAAGCTTTGGCAAAGGAAGTTGGTGTTTCGGTGGTTGCATACGATGGAGATCAACTGTGGACGACTGAAGTGACTGAGATTGTCACGGAACTGAGCGAAAAGTTCATGGAACCCATGCCGCAACTGCTGGATACTCCCATCTCTGAGTACGGTCCTAGTGTACACAAGATGCTTCTCATGGATCACGACCTCGAAAAGCTTCAAACTGTCGTGCGACCAAAGCTGGAAGCTCTCGCCGTCGAGTACGATGCCACAGTCACACAAGCCATGCCTCATTTGATAGAATGGCTGCCACGAGGATGCAGCAAGGCACTGGGAGTTGAAAAGTTGTGCGAGGCCCTTTCGATTGACATGTCGACACAACTGTTGGCACTTGGAGACGCTGAAAATGACGCTGAAATGTTGCAACAAGCGTCCATTGGAGTTGCCATGGGCAACGCCAACGAGATTGCCCGAGAAGCTGCGGACTTTGTCATGACAGAAACGAACAATGACGGTGGAGCAGGTGCTGCAATGGAAGTCTTTGCGTTTGGGCTCCATGACTAGGTAGTAATCCACTTATTATAGCGTTAGAAACGAAAACTTCTAGTAGGGTTCGATCTTTCGATTGGGCCGAAACCTGCTCAGCACTTTGAACGCTGCATGCCGTCTCCGACATGATCTCGGCTGTCTCTGCTAGACCGGCCGAGGATATTACAAGCCACCTTCTAATCCCCGAGACGACTCACCATAAGATACTATATGCTGAGCACAATTTTTAGGCAGCCCATGATTGGAAGGTACTGTAGGTGTGTCGCCTTCACTGCTATTGCAGCCTCTTTTGCAGTCACTGTACAATATGGCGTAATAAATCAAGCTAATAACTACTTCGTATTTATAGTCTAATAGAGCCCATGCGAGCAAACATCCAGCGTTATTCAAATGCACAGGGCCGAAGTACTGCATCTACGCCCCTGTACGGTAGGTACCTTGTGTGATAAATAAAATTACTCGTGACCAACAAATATTGTGATGACGTAATATCCTCATCACTAGCAAAAAGATGCTCAAGACTAGCGAGAAGTTGGCGGAGCAATCCCTAATCATGTTTAGTAAAGGGCAAGCACCCTGCTAGCTCCTAGCCACACCGAAAGTGATTTTGTTTCTCTCCGATGGAACCGTGGCCGAGCGTACTGATCCTTAGCGCAACGAATGGCAAGATCATGTACACCAATCGGCATTTCTTCTCGGTTCAACAATCCCATACTATTCTTCTAAGCCTCTCTAAGGTTGAACCCGCCCCCAACCTTGAAGACGATGCTCCCACTGTGGCACAACCACACCTTCTCTTGCGGTAGATGATCAGGAAACAGATCGGCGTACGATGCTAGTGCTGCTGTACTATGCTCAGCCTCGACGGTTGGCCGCCTGGTGAGACAGGAAACCGTTGGAGAAGGCAAGATACCTATGGTAAACCACGGTGGCCAGGATACTATCTGATGACAGGGGAACTATTCGGCGCCACAGAAGAAGCATCTGCAAATTTTGACGGCCGACGTGATGGAGAATGAGCTCTGGCCGCCTACAACAAGCCAGCAGCAGAGAAGTGGACAAAGGGCTTGCTGGAACTTGAGTGGCCTAGAGAATTGATTCGGTGCTCCCGGTATATTGCGTCGCTCGAAGGTTTAACCAAGGTGGTGGAACAGGAATAAACGCAGACTGCCAAGATTCATTCGACGGTCCAAAGCACACGTCTTACACTCCCATAGGAGGGAAATTGATGAGGCAACCCATGGCGATTAGGCTTTCATGTCGGGGGAGCCGTCTGCACCACAGCTCGATCAATCTGCAAGATACCAGCAAACTAGAGGATGCGCCGACAGCGAGATCTATTCGCCGAAACAAGAGCATGTTCCGTCGGAGAAAACCAGTTGAAGAGCAACGACCAATCATGTTTGTCGTGTCAATAGCAAGCAAGAAGGAAACGACGCCATCAGACAGTCTAACTTCGATTTCTGATACTCATTCTTCTTGCGGTGCAGCACCAACCAATAAAAGGATAATGCATTCAAGTCGACGTCCCCTTGTCCCTCTCCCGTTTTCATTTGCCTTTTTGCGGCTCCTCGGGCGGATCTGCCTGGACTATAGCAAACGCTCAATTTGCTTCTGGGCTCTCCGCTTCGCTTGAGCGAATATACTCCTAATAGTGATACCGCATATTCCCTGATGATATGTCAAAGTATTCAACGTGAGCTTCTTATATACCTAGAATCCAGGTTGGTACAACACTAGCTGTGCGTGGTACAATATTGGTACATGTTTGCGTTTGCCACTCTAGAGAGATGAACCAAGCTACACGTAACGTCCGCAGAAGTGGATACGTTTTGAGATGATGATTACTCCTCCAAATCATCCATCAAGGGTCCTCCCAATACGGAATCGAAATCCTCGTTGACTGCTTCGCGTAGCAGGCTCGTCTGGCTAAAATTTGGCTGCCCCTGTTGGCGAGCAGGAGGACGATGACCCTGCATATAATCATCTGGCGCAATATTAGAGAAGCTAGCATTGACTACTTCTCGTGTCAACATGCGCCCCTGGTGTTGTTGAGCCACAGCTAAGGCTAGTCTAAGTTGCTCCTTCATGTCTCGGACGCCGGCTGTCAACTCAGAGTTAGTGGTTCGCAACGAACGGTTGCTTGCCGTCAATAGATCAATTTCTGCCGAGAGCTTGGCAATTTTCGCTCTGCGGCGGATACGGCTCTCCTTCGCTGATTTTCGATTTGCCATAACCCGCCGCATCCTCTTTTCCTCCTCTGTTTCCTCCTTCTTCGCCGGCACAGCTGGCTCGGGGTCGACGCTGTCGTTGTCGCTTGAAGTTTGTGCACTGGCACTTGTGTCCTGTCGTGCAGCAACGTTACTGGGTGACGGTGCATGCTTAAGATCAGCAATGGCATCGGCCGCGAAGGCTTCGAAGCCTTGGGCGGATGGCAGTAGGATGCCATCCTTGATTTTCGCGGCTTCACTCGTCGGACTACTAATCGCCATTGCTTGATGAGGAGAGAAGTTGTGCTGACCCGGGGGGCGTAATATGTCAGGCATACGAATACTACCACCGAGGAAGGAGTGAGCACGCAGTGTTTCCTGTGCCATGACGCCATTTTGTTGTTGAAGCACTGCCATTTTCTGCCTCAGTTGCTGCTTCAGGTCTTGGACACCGTCCCTCAGCTCAGAATTGACGCTTCGCAATGAGCGATTCGCAGCCGTCAGTGCGTCTGCATCTGCAGAAAGTTGGGCCATTTTCTGTTTCCTGCGTTCTCGGCTCTCCTTGGCTGATTTTCGGTTTGCCATGATGTGCCGGATCTTCGCTTCCTCTTCTGTTTCCTTTGCTGGAGAGCCACGGGCTGAGTCAGCATCGATGCTATCGTTGAAGCTTGGGGCGACCGCAGCGGCGACCATGGCGCTGCTCGTACCCTGCCGCTCGACAGATTTACAGGGGCCGGCTGCTGAATCATTCCCATGGCTGATTTCGGTGCCCGCTTCGGATTGCCCGTCCCCTTCCCTGGATAACTCTGCATCGTTCTTCATTGCACTCGCCATTCCTATTTGCAAGTCTGTTGTAGAGAAACTGTGGGGTCGTCAAGAGCCTTTTGTACCTCTTTGTGCCAGCGCAATAGCGATCCTCTATCGCACGATTTCCACGCTGGCTGGGATGAAAAACCTACCGTTGTTTGGGCTTATCACATATAATTGTAGGTGTATGGCGTGCAAAAGTCAATACTGGAACTCGTGTGGGATGGAGATTTTGAGAACGCGTATGTGTTGGCTGGCATCCGGCATGTCCAGTCTTAAATTCAAAATGTCATGTCCGAACGTCAGCCTTCGCCACCACGGTCCTTCCAGCGCGAAACTTACAATTCGTGAATCTACACACCACGACCGGCAGAGAAGCACCTCGCTAAAGGGCTCCCAGATGTGCATGTTCAAGGTTCTGGTAGCTAGAAAGAGGAATTTTCCGTGGGAACTTTCCCCGGTGTTGCACTCAATATTCGATATTCGTTACTGGCGTCCATATCTCCAAAGTTGGCGACGACACTTTTGTTCTGCACAGGCACCTAGTAATGTACTCTAGTACGCACCACAAGTTCAAGTTGCAGATGAAGGGAGTCGTCACTGTCTAAACGCTGTCCAGTATACTCAAGCACACCATGGAGACGGTCAGGCTCCCACACTGCCTCCTGCAAACGCTTGACTACTTCTGAGCACAACTTTGCTACATTCTTTGAGAGTTTCCACCATGATGCGGCGTTGGTGAGGTGAGTGCCTAGAGTTCAAGAATACTTTCTGGTATATGTATTGATGTGCTTTAAAATACACCTTATTCTGTACGAGTGTTTCCTCCTTGCACATCATAGAGGTACAATATGTAGTCGTAAAGCCGCAAGTCCAGCCGATTCTGTGCCATCATAAAAGTATAGGCTTCCGTTCCTTCCGCTGGGAGCGGCACTTGAGCGTTTGCGGGTGCCAATAGAGTAGATTGGCATTGCGAGACCCCGTCAACCATGAGCGCGTACCATCCAAAGTATCCATGGAATCGGACCATGCTCTCCTCCATACGGTCCACCAAGCCAACAACGCATTTGCGACGAACGATCTCCATGGCGAGATACAAGTCGTCGTCAGTTAGGTCGTCCGACGGCCCCTTGGAGGCGAGAGTGCGTACCATCTCATTGTTGGGGAGCCGAAACTGTGCGAACTCCGCCAGAGTCATGCCAGCGACTACTGGATCGGTACTCTTGGCAGCATGATAGACTCCCATGGCTCGTACGATGGGATGGCGAAAGATTGAGAAGAACCGACCTTTGTTCTCGGGAGTAAAAATGGTTGCTGCTTGTGTGATCAGCGGCGTGAACATGCTATCTGCCAAAGTCGATTTGACAAGGCCTAAATCCTTCGCACGTTGCAGGCCTGCGGCTGTCGTCGAGTCCACATTCATGTACCTTGTGCCGCTGGAGGTTTCGAAGATTTGAAGGGTCTGGAGAACGAAAGACGTGAAGAATTAGTGATTGATATGAGATTGAATGTCCTGCTTCAGTTGACTTACCGACTCTTCGTGACCCTCCCCTTCCTTGCTCACTTCTACCAATCCAAGACACTGCCCTAGGATGCGTTGCACCACCGTGCCACCACTCTTGGCCAGAAGCCAGTATACGGGTAAGTCAGTTCTGTTAGAAGCTGGAAATGGAATTCGCCAGTCACCGAAGCCATTCTCAATGGCGTCGGGCAATATGATGTTCATGGATTCTAGATCGGGAAGATCAAATGTCCCATTGTATGCAGGTGTGGATCCAATGGCTCCTGGGATACCGGTAGTAGTGGGAGGCTCCTTGATCGCAGTGCTGCCGGGAATGGTGCCAATTAGGCCTTCTGTAATCCAGCGACCAGGAGCACCATACGCGACAAGAACTGCTAGAAGAATGGCGAGAATGAGGCAAACAAGTGCAATCAAGGCTCGAAGTTTCGTTCCTGAGCCCCTAGGTTTGTTGGTTTGAATAGCGGCCTTCGTTCCTGGTGTCCCATACGAGTAAGCTGACTTTCCACCGACAGACTTGGAACTCCCCGAGCTCTTGGAGTATCGGCTAGATGATCGCAGAGCCGAAGGAGGCGTAGGGCGACGAGCTGCCGGTGAGGCAGATCCGGAAGGAATCGACCTCGCTGATGACTTCCCCCCTTTGATGTCACTTTGCACTTTCCCAGAGTTCAAGGAGCTAAACGATCGCTGAGACCTCGACGCGGACAAATCACTGCCCAACGGACGTTCCGCAGGTTTATCGTCATCCAAAATAATTTCTCCATCCTCGCCTTTGAGGATGGCTGCATGTTGTCGGATCGAGCTGCTCAGTGACTCACGGTCTTCTGAAGGTAGGGTCCAGTCATCATCTGTTGAGGATGTGTATGCGTTTCCATCTTCATCCGATACAACGGATTTTGAGCCTACTCCTTTGGTCATGTTGTCCTATCTTTCAATGCTCAGTCAAAAGTGAAGTTGTTGCGTGCTACAATGGCTTTGATTCTCGCTTCCTCTGCTTCAGTTGTCTCGTTGCAATGCATCAAACGCAGTCGTCGTGATTTGGAGGGGCTAAATTCAATCTTGTAGAGTCACAACAAAGGACCGTCGATGTCCTGTATGACTGTGTCAAAAGCCATTTTCCACTTCGTAGTATGGCTCTGGCAAGTATCTCTTGGTCTTCGAATCTGTCTGAAGACATGCAGGGTCACTTACACGTGTTTTTGTCATTGTCCGGACACATTTTGAATTTCAATGACCCATCAGAAAGGATAATAAAGACCCTCCAAGCGGGATATGAATTCTTTCATCTTCGAGCTTGCTCTTTCTTCATGCACTGAAAACGTAACAAGCACACAGGCGTCACACGAGAGATCTTTGAATAGAAGATGATGCATCGATGGAGAATTGTTGTTTTGCTTGTAGGCATTGTGTCTTCTCAGGCGTCCACTGCACTTCGAAGTAATGTACGAGCACGTCAACTGGAAGGATATTATACTTATGATGACAATCATAACGGAGACAAACCAGCATACGAGGAAAACGGCGGCGGGAACTATGGAGAAGGAGGAGGAGCTGGCCACGAGGGTGGGGGTGGTGCTCCAGGCGGTGAGAGCTATGGCGAAAGCCATGGTGAAGGAGATGGCTATGGCGGAGGAAAGAGCGATAGTTATGGAGGTGGCGGGGGTGACGCTCCAGGCGGTGAGAGCTACGGCGAGAGCCATGGTGAAGGAGATGGCTATGGCGGAGGAAAGAGCGATAGTTTTGGAGGTAGTGACAGCTATGGCGAGTCGGATAGTAACTACGGCGGTGGAGGCGATAGCTACGGCGAAGGAGGGGGTGACGGTAGTTATGGTGGCGGAGATACTTATGGAGGAGGGGATAGCTACGGCGAAGGAGGAGGAGAGGGTAGTTATGGGGGCGGTGATACCTACGGAGGTGGTGATAGTTATGGCGGTGGAGGCAGTAGTGATTCGTACTCGGGTGGGTATGATGGCGGCGGTGGCGGCGGCTATCATTCTCCGTCAAAGTTCAACGATTGGATGAAGAAGGTGGACGTCCAAGTACCCATCATTCCTGTCTTGATTCTGGGAGGCCTCATAATGTACTGTGGTATGGTGTTCACTGCCTTCATGTATCAAGAGAGGCCAGAGTCGACCTTCACCAACTGCTGCCGACTCTCCATCAACACCTCCAAAACTGCTTGGAGCATTGCCTTCAACTTGTATCACTGTCGTCTGGGAGAGATCCCACCCATTGTGTGTGCTATGGATGACGAGGACGATCTTTCTGATGACGAAATCGAGCGGATGAAGCCTCGTCCAGGCATTGACAAAGCCCTTCAGATCGAACATTGCAAGGCCATGGCTCGCACATCGATCGAAACGAAGTCTGCCACAGACACACCGAAACGGTTTGTAAATCTGTTTGGGTAGAATGATGCAACTTGTCCTGCTCGATTGAGCCGATTGCATATTAGCCCCTTCTGTGTATGTTTCGTGAAGCAATGAGTATGTTGAAGACGATGCGTAGGTCGCCTCGCTCAGGGCCACCTTTGATGGGCATTCCCTTCCCAGAAACAGTCATTACTTGACCCTCTTTGATTGGCACTTCCTCTCTATCAGCAGTAACTGTCAATAACTCTCCATCTGGTAGAGGGATCTTGATTTTGGCACCCTTCACAGCTTGATGCTCAGTAATTTCACACAAATAGACCAAATCATCGCCCTGCCGTTGTAAAAACTCGTGTTCTTTCTCTTCTACAACGAATGCCATCCCAGGGAAGCCGCCCCTGGGCGGAAACTTTATCTTTGTACCTGCCTTCCAGCCCTTTCTGAGGTTCACTTCGTAAACTTTGGACTCCAATCGTTCTTCTCCATTCCAGGTGGCCACAGGATGCTTCACCTTGAGTTTCTTCGTCGCTCCAGTAGAAAGTTCTTCTAGTGTGCAAGAAATCTTGCGTGTGTAGTACTTTGCGTTGGGTTGTTGCCGTCCAGGGTTGCCGCGAGGAGGGGTACCTCCTCCAAAGCCACCCGGCATACCCCCAGACCACGACCCTCTTCCTCCCATCATTTCTCGAAGAAGTTCACCGACATCAATGTTCACTCCACCGCTGCTATTGGGTTGAAAGTTAAATCCATTGGGCATGCCGCCACTTCCTCCCTGCTGCTGCTGTTGTTGTTGTTGCTGCTGATTGAAGAATGTGTGAAACTCAGATTGTGGATTGCCGCCACCACCCCCTGCTCCAAATCGCGGGTCCAGACCAGCCTCTCCATACTGATCGTATGATTTACGTTTCGAATCATCACTCAGAATCTCATATGCTCCCTGTATCTCCTTGAACTTTTGTTCACTGCCACCCTTGTCAGGGTGGTGTTTCAATGCAAGTTTGCGATAGGCCTTTTTCAAGTCGGAAGCAGAACAATCCTTTGAAACACCCAACGACTTGTAATAATCCGCTGCTTTAGCACTACAGAAGGGTGTCAGGAGAATAAGTAGTGCGATCAGGAGGAGCGATCGCAGGTCGTTCAATCTCGTCATGGTCAAAGTCGTATTATTGCCTCGTGGCAAAAAAAAGAAAGTGAAAAATCGTCGAACCTCCCAACTCGAATCTTGAATTGTTGAATTCACTCATCTTTCATCGCCCATCCAAATTCCTGATTCCTTCACCATCATTGAGAGTATTGGTGGAATGTCACCGGAGAGCGCAAGACCTCTTCGAGGAATGGTAGTCTACGTACAGTAGAGATCAGAGACCTTGGCCTAGACTACTAACTCTAGCCACTCTTCGTGTTGTCTCTAGGGGTGTCTACACGTATATACTCTATAGAGGGGCGTGTCTGTAAATGGAGTCAGTGAGTGCACGTACACGTACGTGTACACACCTAGATTCCTATTGCTTGGTTTCGCAAAGATAGACTACTGATCGTTTTTCTACGGCGACATTAGGAAGTCTCGACGCGCTAAGCATTTTAAGCTAAAGTAGAATCATAATTTCAGTGAGATTCGCCGTCGTCCGTGATGGCTGCGAGATAACCAGAGACCCACACCTCATCTTCGCATCGCTTCAGCTGCCATCGCTTCGTTGCGTTCGAAAGATGCTTATTGGGAAAAGCAACACTTTCGCGTGGAACGTACACACATCACGTCCATCAAAATCGCACCATGTTGTCTTCAAAGTCCTGTGCAATCTGTGCGGCCCGTTGTTCGTACTTGCTCAATTCTTGAGGCGTAATGTCTCCGTCATCATCTTCTTTCTTGACCTTCTCGTCATCCAATCGTGTCGACAGAAAGAAGGGAATATCCTGGGGATTGACAGGTGACTGCTTGGGCAAATAGACAAAATGTTCCAAGACGTCATCAATGCTCCGATCCAACGTGCCTGTTTGATTCAAGGCGGCATTCAAACGACCAACCTATGCAAGCGTTCATTAGCGACATTGTAGAATCATATTATCCGACCCACGAAATTTGTGGGTGATCCATCACAACATCTACTGAATATCATCCATAACATACCATTGTAGACCACGTTTCACCACGAGGAGTTCGGAGCATGTGATCCCATTCAAACAGATTCTTTCGTAGAATGGTGGCTTGTCGTGTAAAGACATGTTGTTGTTCATTGTTGCGTCGTTGTGTGTTGCTTGCAGACGTGCTTGTTGCCATGCTGTGTGTGGAGCTCATGATGGAGGAAGAGGCGTGATGGGTTTGCAATCAACAACAAGGGTGAGTTGTGCCGCCATTGTTGTTGCCTCAATTTTAGTCAGTATACCAGTACCGGTAGATCAGTACCGGTACAGTACATCAACAGAATTCGAAAAAGAACAAATTTGACGACGCATGTACAAGCAAGCTTTTCCGACGGGCATCAAGAGACGTCAGTCTTTCCCACTGCTCTATCCTCCCCTTTCACATTCTATCGACAGTATACGACAATGATTCGACTGCGAGTGTGGTGTAGCGTTTGGTTACTAGTTGTAGCGGGTATTTGCTATCGACAATACCTCGCGGATAATCTCTCTTCTTCTTCGCCAAAAGTGGTTTTCCCCACGCAGGATGAAGTGCTTGAAATGGGTCGATTATCTCATTTGGTATACACATTCAAGTGGAGCGGTCAAACAGACTGTAACCCTGATATGATGCCCGATGGTGTGGAGTGCCACTACTACACACATGATTATGAGCAGGGAACTCAAGTGATGATTGTATCGTCGAAAGAACAAGAATTCATCGCAGTCATCTTTGCTGGAACAGATGATCTTCGAACAGCACTAACAGACGGTGATATTCTTTTGAAGGGAGTACCTCTGTTACCAGAAACAGCCCGCGTTCATTCAGGTTTTGAGAATAATGTCGAAGCATACGAAGATGTCCTAGTGGAGATTGTGGCATCTCTCCCTCATCACTATCGGTTGTACACAACAGGCCACTCGTTGGGTGCCGCTGACGCTGTCTTGCTTGGTGTACACATGGTATTGACCAAGGACTGGGAGGTGACATCCATCAGCTTCGGTTGTCCTCGGATTGGCAATCAAGCCTTTGTGGATGAGGTCAACGCTTTGGAAGACCGCCTGCATGTGTGGCGCTTTGTGCTTGGATGGGATTTAATACCACGTTTGCCTCTTTCGCATCCCTTTCGTCATGTGGGACATACGATTCAAATCACCAAGAATGTGACGCAAGTCTACTATCATCACAAGGGCAACGCTACCCTTGGGTACATTGGAGTTCCCCTTGGTTGGTCGGCGACTGCGTTCCTGTGGGTACCAGGAGCGATTAACTCGCATCGCATGGTCAAGTACCTATCCCACTTGGAGGCCATGCCTCCTCTGAACTTGACCCACTTTGAGCTTCAGGACCATCACATTGACTATGATGATGATGATTTCCCCGTCAACCCTCCCGACGATGTGATTCTCATGGGGGAAGACACTGTGTTGTTCGAGACTGCTGATGGCGACACAAGTGTACTTTAGAGTGGCCTCTCAGTGTTGGAGGCTTGAAATTTTGTTATTAACATGTTGAAACTTAGCTATAAAAACTCGAAATTGATATAAATTTGCGATTCGTGCTCGCTCCTCCTCTTATTCCGTGCGCTGATCTCGCCGCAAAGCCGGAAAAGCTGGCCTTGAGTCAAAAGGCAAAAGATATTCGAATGACAAATGGGGGTTTAGTTGACCCCTCGCCACCATGGCGATGTCATATTGCCAGTTTTCAGTAGTAAAAAATTACATTCTTCAGTCGGAGCCCAGCCGCACTTAAAATTGGCCTCAGGGATGGGTGAAGTCAACGCCGGCAAAACGATTACTTGCTGAGGTAGGTTTCGATCCTACGACCTTTGGGTTATGAGCCCAACACGCTTCCTCTGCGCCACTCAGCACTTGT
>JAVCKV010590191.1:0-29515 GCA_032274145.1 Herpochondria borealis
AGCCCCCTTTTTTTTGAGGGCTTTTTCGATGAATTAATACTATTTTTTAATTTTGACACAGTTTATTGAACTCTTCCATAGGTTTATTCATCTTCTTAAAGCTCCTATACAAAATTTACTTACATAACCTTTAATCTTAAAGCCTTAAGATAATTTTTGTAACAAGGCGCTTGCTTTTTTCTGATAAGGACTACTCTTCGCATCTTTAAGCTTATTTAAGACTAATTTAGCGGTTTCTACTTGTTTGAATTTGAGATGTGTCAAGGCTAAATACCATAGAGCTACTTCATTTTTATTCTTAGGTGCGGTAAATCCTCTGTGCATAGCAGCATTTTGAAGATTAAAGATCGCTTTGTCCTGCTCTCCCAATTCTAGATAACTCAATCCTAAATAAAGTTGTATTTCTTTATGATAACTACTAGTCAAGTTATTAGCTAATACTTTTGGGAACAATATAACTGCTTGATCATATTCTTTATTATCATAAGCCTTCATCGCCACTAAAATTTCTTGTAAGGCAGCTTCATCAGGATTGCCACCAAAACCCTGTTCCGAAAGCTCTAACTGAACAGCATTAGACAAGGTGTTTTCATAAGACTCAAAAACAGCCGCATATTCTTGCTGATAATCTAGTGTAGCATTATTTGAATAATACCAAGCGATACTGAGCAAGAACAAAATACTAGCTGCTGCTGCAAATAGACTAATAAATTTGGTAGAATGGTTAGCTTTTTTTGCTTTGAAAAAGTCTTCTTTTTCCAGATTTTGATCTACTGTTTTAATGGTTTTAAGTAGTTCTTTTTCTCCTTCTAATTGAAGTCCTTTGATCAAATCATGTTCCATCCCTTTGTCAAAGAAACCTTCTTGGTCCAAGGATTCATCTATTTGACTTATTTTGGCTCTTAGGCTGATTTCAGTACTTTCTTTGCCTTCTTCTTGAATCAAAGCGTTGACTAGGTTTGCATGCAAATCTAGCTCTTGCTGAAAACTAGGATCGGCTGCCAAGGCGTTTTTTATCCATTGTTTATCTTCTGAATTCAGTTGATTTAAGGCATATTTATCGAGTATATTTTCTTTCATATTTTTTATTATTAAGAGAATTGCAACTAATTATTCCTTAGTCGCATAAGCTTCTAAAACCTTTTTCTTTAAATTATCCATACAACGTTTTTTCTTGACTTTGACAAAACCATCTGAATAATCCATGATTTTAGCAATTTTTTTCAAAGGCATTTTTTTGAAATAAAAGGACAACAGTAATTGCCTGCAGTCTCCTTTTAATTGTTGGAGAATTTCGTCAATCAACTCATGCTTTCCCTCTATTATTTTTTTCTCTTCTATTTCATCCACATCAATCAATGGGATAAAATTATTAGGATCATCAATTTGAATGGTTCCTTTGGTTTTCTTTCGTTTTTCAAGCTGCTTTAACCACAAATTTCTACAAACAGCATACAAATACGTTTTTGGTTGTGCGGTTAGTTTAAAATCAGGCGTTTGTAGTTTTTTTATAAAAATCAACAGAGCCTCCTGAAACAAATCTCTAGCATCTTCTTCTGAGCCATTATTGGTCACAATCATATTTGCACAACTCCCATAGGCAACGGCATACAATTCTTTTATTGCTTTGCTTTCTCCTGCTCGAATTTGATCTAAAAAAATAGGGTCTACCTTTGCCATTGTTATTCTTTTTTGTTCTGGCCAAAACACCTGTTTTGGCACACTATTTCCTACTAATTTAGGAATAACAAGGACAATCTCTGATTTTCAATCCAATTTTTATTACCTTTTTAGAATAAGGTTATCAGTTAGAAACCATAAATAAGTTTAAATACTGATTACTATTTTTGTAGATGAGGTATAAATAGCTACCTTAATCCTTCTCTAACAAAACTCAATAATAGATTTTAAATGAAATACAGCCTACTACTAATCAGCGTATTATTGGTCTCCAAATTATATGGACAGGGAGAAGTACTGCCAGCTAATCACGTTGCTTATAAGCATTGTAATCAAATCTATGAACAGTTAAAGAGGGCTATTGGTGACCAAAGAACAACCTTGCCAAACTTGTTGATTTTGAATCGAGAAAAGCGAGTTGCAGCTTATCGAGAAATGGACAATAGCATTATTATAGAAAAAAAAGCCTATGATATTTGCCAAAAAATGGGCGAGCAATCCAAGAGTGCTTTGGCCTTTTTAATTGGGCATGAATTGACGCATTTTTATCAACAAACAGATTGGAAGCGCAGCTCAGGAATTAGCCATTTTTTGCTCAAACACGAGCAACAGAAAAAATATGCTTCAGAGGATGAAGAAGCAGATTCTTACAGCGCCTTTATAGCTTATTTGGCAAATTATGAGACCTTAGAAATTATTCCAGATTTGCTAGAGCAAATTTATACCGCTTATGGCTTGAGTGATAATTTGGATGGCTACCCTAGTTTAGAAGAACGAAAAGGAGTGGTGGAGGTTATTCAGAGAAAAGTGCGAAAGTTTATTCAGTTATATGAAACGGCCAATTATTACATTGCTATTGGTTGGAATTTGCAAGCGTATAATTGCTATGCTTATTTATTGAAATATGTACGGACAAAAGAGATTTACCACAATATTGGAGTGGTCTCCTTGGCAGCAGCAATAGAGCAGCCAGAACAAGAAGAATATGCTTTTTTATATCCTATAGATATTGATTTAACGAATGTTTTTCAACGTCCTTTTTCGCTGCAAGGTAGCCGAAATAAATTGCTGCGAGAGGCCGAACTAAATCTAAAAAAAGCCTTGAATTTAGATGAGGAATATTGCTCTGCTTACTTGAATTTGGCTTGTGTATACGATTTACAAGGAGATGCTACGAATGCTTTAACCGTCTTGAATACGGCTTCTAATTTATCTCCAACCAGTCTTCAAAGGGCAAAAATTGCGATTGTCAAGGGAATTGTTTACGCTCATAGAAATCAAATTAAAACCGCTAGTAAGTATTTTGATGATGCGAATAAACATTATCAAAATCTACCCGTATGGTATATTTCTAATGCCAACAAACGAGTACTATCTAGTGAAAAAAGGGAACGAGAGCAATATGATATATTGATAGAGGATCAGATGGATGAGATTTCTTTTCGTAAGGAACGCTTGAGAACCGCTAGTTCAATTGTCTTGGGAAATAATAGTTTTTTGACTTTAGAGGTTGATTTTTTTACCAAGCAACGGTCTTATTTATCTAAGTTTTTTCTTAGAAATGAAACCAATTCAAGTGATGCTTATTTCTTTTTGCAACGAACAAGAAATCGAAGTTTAGCAAGCCAACAAGGGATAAAAGTAGGCGATGCTTTAGCTCTTGTTCAGAAAGCCTACAAAGGAACTTATTTTCAAGTGGTACACCATCACAATGGCTTCTTTTTGGTCTATCCTAGCAAAGGATTAGTCTTTCAAGTTGATCGTAGTAATCGAGTTAAAGAATGGGCTATCTTTGCAGAATATTAAGCACAATAGTTCTTATTCCTTGATCACCTTTTTTATTGTCCGATTCGATTTAGACTGAAATTCTAGAAAATATACTCCCTTTGGCAATTCCCTCAAATTTATGCTTGTTTGTTGGTTAAACACCTTGCTTGTTAAGACCTGTTGTCCTTCCACAGAATAGATTTTTAGTGTTACCTTTTCGGTATGATTTACTTCTATTTGAATCTTGTCTTTAACAGGATTTGGGAATAATTGAATTAAAGACTCCTCTTTTGTTACTTTATCAATAGAAGTAATAGGGGAACAAGGTAAAGCACGAGCGTGAACAATAATATCCCTATATATTTTGCTCAATAAGACCCCCGCTGCATTGTATTCTAAAACCGAAAAACCAATCATATAAGTACCTTGAAGAACTGGTGATATTGAAAGCGCACCAGTTGAACTATTCCAATCTAATAGAGCAATTCCTCCTAAGGGATTAGAGCTAGTAAAGGGAGCATTATGTAATACGGTATTATAAGGTGGAGGACTTGGAGGATTAGGTAGAGGATTAGTAATTACTGTGCCATTTAGAGGAACATAAAGCTCATAAACTAATGAATCTCCATCTATATCTGTTGCATCTAAATTGATTGAAAGTGTATCGTTGACAGATATAATTAAAGGCGTTTCTCTATTAAACTGCGGTGAACTATTACAACTCAACATTGCTGCTGGTGTTAGTTCTGTCGCAATAGTCATTCCTGTATTAGAGGGATCAATTATATTGATAAGATTATTACCTCTACAACAACGTTGGTAAGTTAAAATATATCCTGTATTGTTAGGAGGAAGTCTTATTATTTGAGAATACATTGTATAATGTACACATATAAATTGGATACAACTATCAGGATAATTTAGACTAATAGTATCATTGCTTGCTGTATTGATAGGAATTAAAACTGTTGAAATGTAATTATTCGTTTGTGCATCAAAAATTCCAATAGCCGCAGAATTATCAAACCAAGGGATTCCTGAATCACAATCACGATATACTTTTAGATTAACTTCATATTGATCGTTTCCTAAACAAGTATAAGTCATCTCACCACCTACAATATGTGATGCGAGTATATTTTGCTGTTGACAAAGAAAAATTATTAAAGTTAAGGCTATGAGTTTTAGCATTTGTGTTTTCATTTTCCAGGTTTTTTTAGCAATCCAATTAACCATATTAGATTACTTTAACAATTGTCTCACATTTGGATAAACACCATCCATGTGCTGTATAAACTCTTTAGAGAGAGGAACGGCAGCAGTATTATGTGGTGTTTCTTTGGAAAACGCCTCTATTTTTACCGCCAATTCTTTTAGTTCCAATAAGCCCAAGGTTTGCAAGGTAGATTTTGTCTTGTGTGCCACTCTTCCAAGCATAAGGATATCTTGATCCATCAAAGCCTGATTCATTTGCGCCATGTCCTTGGGCATTTCATCCAAAAATGTATTGAGCACATCATTGATGAAATCTTGATCACTGTCACTAATTTCATTGAGAAAGGTCAAGTCTAATATCAACTCCATAATATTTATTTTGAATTACGCTTCTTTTTGAGGATACTCTTCATCCTCTTTTAACATTCGATAAATAGTTGTTTTTCCAATCCCTAAAACTTTAGCAACAATAGGAATATGATTCTCGTGCTTTTCAAGATAATGTCTTACAATTTTGATATTATATTCTCGTAAGGTCATTTCTTCCAAAAAGAAGTTATTTGCTTTTTTAGGACTATTGAATTGTAAATCTTCTCGTTGTATGGTTTTTCCTGCGCACATAATAGCAGCCAGTTCTACAATGGCTTTTATCTCTCGTATATTACCAGGGAAACTGTAAGAGAGCAATTTGTCTTTGGCGGTTTGTCCTAGTTTCATCGGACCCAATTTATTTTCCTTAGTCGTCATGCTCAAGAAGTGCTTCGCCAAAATTAGGACATCATTTCCACGTTGACGCAACGGCGGTAAATGAATGGGCAATCCAAGGAGTCGATAATATAAATCTTCTCTAAACGATCCTTTGCTTACTAATTCAGCTAAATTTCTGTGCGTAGCAACAATTATTCTCGCATCAAATTTAACCGTTTCATTTCCACCAATTCTAGTAATTTCTCGCTCTTGCAATGCTCGCAATAGCTTGGCTTGCAAATGCAATTCCATCTCCCCTATTTCATCTAAGAATAAGGTACCATTATTGGCTAACTCAAATTTGCCTTGCTTGCGTGTTGCCGCACCTGTAAAGGCTCCTTTTTCATGACCAAACAACTCACTTTCCAACAAATCTTTTGGAATAGCACTCACGTTAATCGCCACAAAATTGCCTTTTCTTCTGGGGGAATTATAATGGACACTTTTGGCGACCAATTCTTTACCCGTTCCAGTTTCTCCTGTTACAGAAACTGTGATATTACTTTTGGCTGCTTTTTCTAATAACTTAAAGACTTTTTGCATGGCAGGGCTGTTTCCTTTCATACTTTCACTGAATTGGTATTTTTCAGTAAGTTCTTCTTTTAAGGTTTCAACTTCTTTTTGAAGAAAGATGCTTTTTTTGAGTTTTTCAACAATATTAAAAAGGCGTTCTTTATTGGCCTCATCTTTTGTTAAATAATCATCGGCACCTTTTTGTAACAATTCTACAGCAGTGGCGACATCTTGTTGCCCAGAAAGAATAATGACACCAATATCAGGATTATGAGCTTTAATGCGTTTTAAGACGGCATCTCCTGTCATGTCAGGCAAACTATAATCTAGCGAGACAATGTGTGGATTTAAGTGCAAATTATTTAAACATTCTTTACCCGTTTTAAATACACGAACTTCATGATCTGGGTTTAGAGTTAATATATATCGAATAGTTTTCGCAAACAGGAGATCATCTTCTACGATAAAGATGCGAATACCATCAGTTGGTAATTTCATTTAGAGAGTGGTTAAGATTCTTAGATTTTAATAGATATTAAAATGAATTAAAAAGTAAAATACTCTTATTTTTAAAGACGTGCAAAAATAAAAGAACCGACAAATAACAGGTGTGGGTTCTAAGTATACGATTTTTATTTGAAAAGATAAACTACTTTGGGATCAATCCTCTTTAGATTTTAAAAATAATCTAAGTGAAAATAAGTCATAAAAACGTGGCACGTGTAACGTTGAACGTGTTATTCTCAAAATAAAACCCCTTGATCTCTTGATTAAGGGGTTTTATGGAGTAAGTTTTTATGGATTTAAATATCCATTTCGTATATTTTATATTCTTTATAAACCTCTGCACTTACTGCGCGCATTCCTCGGTTCATCATCTCATTCTCTTTGAGAATATAGCTTCCTTCACAATATTTGAAGCCATGTTTTAGACCAGAATCAATCAAATGTTTGTAGACCACGGCATCAATTCCTTTTCCTTGAAATTCAGGAAACAGTCCAAGTAAGATAACACGCATCCATTTAACTTTACTTTTATCCGTAAAGATTCGGTAGCCATTAGGGAATAAGCGGCCATTTAAATCTTTTAGGATATGGTTGAAATCCAAAACGGCAACAGCCATACCGGCTAATTTGCCATCTACATAAATAAATGGAATTAATTCAGGAATAGCGATCATTTTAAATTTCTCTGCATAGGCATCAATTTCTCCGTCTGTTAACGGAACAATTCCCCAAAGAGGTTCCCAAGCTCTATTATAGACCTCTTTGATCTTCTTAACTTCATTATCTATGTCACTCATATCGAGCGGACGAATTTCTACATTGTATCGTTTTTTTACTAGCGCAGCACCACGTTTTAATTTTTCATTATTAAAAATAGTTTCCGCATCCATTTTGTAAGCCAATAATTCTTGACGACAAGGCAAGCCATAATTAGTGAACAAATGCTGGTAATACTCATGTTGGTATGGCATATCAACTCGTGGATAGTCATCAAAGCCTTTGGTCAACAAACCAAAATCATAAGTAGAAGAAGGACTTGCTGGTCCTTGCATTTTTGTTAAGCTGTGTTTTTTTAACCATTCTTTAGCGGTATCAAAAAGTGCATTAGCAACTTCTTGGTCATTGATACACTCAAAAAAGCCAAAGAATCCTACCCCACCTTCATCTTTATGGTATTCATTATAACGTTCATTGTTGATAGCAGCAATACGGCCAACAGCTTTTCCTCCTTTATAAGCTATATACAATTGCATTTGACCATAATCATAAAAAGGATGTTGTCCTTTTGCACCTAAAAGGCCGTCCACAAAACCGTTTAATCCAAACATGTGACGCATATCAACCAATAAAGGAGAAACCCAATAAGTGTTGTTTTTATAAATGTCAAAAGGGATCATCATAAAAGCTTTCTTCTCTGCTTTGCTTTGTGCTTTAACAATTGTTAATTTTGCCATAGTGATACTATTGAGTTATTTTAATGGGAGATTAGAAGACCGTTTATTGAAAAAAATCTAAAACAATTACAACCTAAAACCTCTATATGATCAAAGTGAATAGATTTAATAAATAAGGGTAAACTTACAAAAATACTTGTAAAGCTTACCCTTATATCTTCTGTTTTTATGTATCTAATGAGCGTAGAATCCGTATGGATAAAAAATAGTGGCTTAAATAATGCCTAATTTTTTACCAATTTTGATATAAGATTCAACGACTTTTTCTAAATGTTCTGGTTCGTGTGTTGCCATAAAACTATTCCGCATCATAGACTTATTTGGTGGCGTTGCTGGTGGAATAAATACGTTGACAAAAACTCCTGCATCAAACAATCCTTTCCATAGGCCAAATGCTTTTTTATTGTCTCCAATCAAAACAGGAACAATGGCGGTACGTCCATCAATTACATGGAAACCAGCATCTTTTAGACCTTTACGAACAAACTCTGCATTGCTTACCAAACGTTCAACACGTTCAGGTTCTTGGATAACAATATCCAAGGCTGCAATCGCAGCAGCAACAGAAGAAGGTGTTGGCGAAGCACTAAAGATTAAGGCTGGAGAATGATGTTTTAGATAGTTGATAACTCGCTCATCTCCTGCTACAAAACCACCCAAAGAGGCCAAGGTTTTGCTGAAAGTACACATGATTAAATCGGTATCATCCTCAACACCAAATTCACTTGCTGTTCCACGACCACCTTTTCCAATAACACCAAATGCATGCGCATCATCTACCAATGTTTTTGCATTGTATTTTTTAGCCAATTTGGTAATACCTTCTAATTCTGCAATATTTCCAAAAGTACTAAAAACACCATCTGTAACGATGAATTTTCCAGCTTCTAAAGGTAGACTAGCTAATTTGCGCTCTAAGTCTTCCAAATTACAATGCTTATAACGAATCACATTAGTACCAGTTGATCCTTTGGCAATAAAGTTACCTGCTTGGATACTAGCATGATTGTCTCTATCGGACAAGATGTTATCACTTCTTTTTACTAAAGGTTGAATAACTCCTTGGCTCGTTTGATAACCTGTACTAAATAATAAGGCATTTTCTTTTCCTACAAAGGCTGCTAATTTTCGTTCTAGCTCTTCATGCAAAGGAATTGTGCCTGTTAGATAGCGAGAGCCTGAACAAGAAGTCCCATATATTTTTAGGGCATTAACGGTAGCTTCTTTTACTTTGGGGTGAGCTGTCAATCCTAAATAATTATTAGAACCAGCCATAATGACGGACTTACCTTCCATTCTTACAACAGGACCTTCACTTTCTTCAATGGGGCGAAAATAAGGGTAAATTCCTGCTGCTTTTACATCATCTGCATAGGTGTAATCATAGCACTTATCAAATAAAGACGGCAATTTATTGTCAGTTTCATGTGAACTCATAAAATGATTATTTTTGTGTCTAAACCAAGAAAAAATATTTTTTCTTATCTTTAAAAATTAATCGAATGTTCAAGTAATAAGGATTACTTATTTTTATATGTGTTCGCAAAAGTAGTACTATTTATTGCAAAAAGCATACATTCGTAGCAAAAATTACTCCAAGCAGCCACTACATAAAGGCATTTTTATATAAGATATTTTTTTATACAGTGCTTTGTTTTTAAATTGTATTATATTGATTTACAGAAAGGTACGGTTTAAATGTACTAAAGGCATAAAAGCTAATAATCAATCAAGTAGAAGCTGCTTTTTTTAGTTTTTTATCAAAAAGCTTGCCTCCTCACGAACGTAGTGAGCTGAAAAACTAAAAAAGCCACGAAGTATTATTAATATTACAAGAAAAGAAGGATAAGATGGAAAAAAAAGTTGTTTCGTTTGTAACAGGTGCCAATGGGTTTGTTGGTAGTCATTTGGTCGATTACTTATTGGAGCAAGGACACGATGTTCATGCAATTGTACGTCCTTCTAGTAATCTGCAATGGTTGGAAGGAAAGAACATCACCTTGCATACTTGTGGATTAAATAGTGCCGAAGATTTAAGTCTTGCATTTCAAGGCGCCAATTATATTTATCATATAGCCGGGGTTGTGAAAGCCTTAAATAAGGAAGGTTTTATGAAAGGGAATGTCGAGATGACTCGTAATGTTATGGAGGCCGCTTCTAAAATTTCAACGATTCAGCGTGTTTTGGTCACCAGTAGTATGGCGGCAACGGGCTATGCCGAGATGGGAGGAGATGTTGATGAAAATTCTCCATTAAAACCAATAGAACCTTATGGTGATAGTAAAGTTGCACAGGAAGAGGTAACCAGAGAGTATGCAGATCGTGTTCCATTTACAATTGTGCGCCCTCCAGGAGTTTATGGGCCAAGAGATACAGAAATTTTTGCTTTCTTTAAGGCAATCAATGGTGGTGTTAGTGCCATGATGGGATTTACACCTAAAGAAATGAGCTTAATCCATGTTCGTGATTTAGTACAGGGCATGTATCAAGCGGCTACGAATGAAAATTCGATTGGCGAAGTCTACTTTTTAGGCTCTTTGGAATGTTATGACTGGAAACAGTTGGGTGATATTGCTTCTAAAGCCATGAATAAGAAAACTTGGACGATTAAGATTCCGCATTTTGTGATATTTATATTGGGCTTTTTTGGTCAAATATTAGAATCTTGGTTTGGAATGGATGTAGCTTTAAATAAAGATAGAGCCTACCGAATTACTAGACCCTCTTGGTATTGTAATTCTAATAAAGCTGTTAAGGAATTAGGCTTTCAACAAACCGTATCTATTGAAGATGGGTTTAAGACCACAGTAGATTGGTATAAAGAGAAGGGCTGGTTATAAAAGAAATATCGGTCTTTGACAACTACGCAGTAGCAGCGCAGCTAATCATGTGATAATATTCTAAAGATTACCTTTATTAAACGGTCTAAGTCGTAAGTTTTAAGTAGAAAGTAGTATGTTGATAGTAAAGGGCTTACGACTTTCTACTTAAAACTTATAACCTAGTACTAAGCTGTGAAATATAGACCAATATTTAAAATCCATAAGAGTTGTCGAAGAATGAGAAATATTAATTAGAACGATGAAGAAGATAACAATCCAAAATAAAGAAATTGGGTACCTTTCAACTAAAGCAGGAGATTTTATCTGTCTAACGGACATGGTTAGAGGCTTAGAGGGCGATCCAAGAGATTATATAAGGAACTGGTTAAGAACGGGCGCTACCTTAGAATTTTTAGGGGTTTGGGAAAAAGTGCACAACCCTAGTTTTAATGTGGTGGAATTCCACCACATTAAAACGGAGTTCATCAAAAACACCTTTTTAATGTCCACAAAAAAGTGGATTACTCGGACAAATGCAAAAGGATTGCAGGCAAAAGCGGGGCGTTATGGAGGAACTTATGCACATAGTGACATTGCAATTCAATTTGCAACTTGGTTAAGTCCAGAGTTTTATGTATACATGATCAAGGAGTTTCAACGCCTAAAATTAGAGGAGGCAGCAGAAGCTAAGGAAACCTTGGAGTGGAATGTCAAGCGTATTTTGAGTAAGGTTAATTATGAAATTTTGACGGATTCTATTCGCGAGAATCTCATTCCTTTTAAATTGGAAGGAACGGATAAAGGAGGAATGGTTTATGCCAGTGAAGCGGATTTGATGAATGTGGCTTTGTTTGGAATGACTGCAAAAGAATGGCGGATTGCGAATTCAGATAAAAAAGGAAATATGCGTGATTTTGCCACCGCAGAGCAACTACTTGTCTTGGCAAATTTAGAAAACATCAATGCAGAATATATCAAAGATGGTTTTGCACAAGACGAGCGATTAATTCGACTTAATGATGCTGCCATTCACCAAATGAAAATATTGTCACAATCTACGGCACTGACTAGATTATTAAAATAAGTCGTTTAATTAATCAAATCTTTGTCTCTAAACTTAATTAAGGATTCGGCAATACCAACCGCATTGATCTTGCTGTGTAACCATACTCGAATATCAAAAAACATTAGGGTGCCATTATAATAAGAAGCATGGTGCAAGGTTAATTCTTCTTTTAAGGCAGTAAAAACCTGAACTTTCTTTTCTTTTACAATCGTTTTAGAGGCCTTATTTAAGGCTCTAGTTATGCTGTGTCCAAAAGTACGTCTTGGACCATCCTTCTTAAAGAATCGATAGTTGGATCGAATAACATAAGGCAATAGCAGGTATTCCTCTTTTTCATAATAAGCTAGCATCAAAACAATCTTGATGGTATTCAGCATATTTATATCTTCATATTTGAGCTCTTCCAAGCGCGTTAAATAATCAATGCATTCATCATAATTTTTATGATAAAAAGCATTGACCGCAATGGCAATCATTTGATCTCTTTGTACTGTAAAACCAAGTTGGGAGGTATATTCTGTTAGTAATTGTTTGGCCAAATTACTGGTGGTTTGGCTCTTCTCTAAGTCCCCAAATCTAAAGTTATAATGAAAAAGCAATTCGTAGTAAATAGCATAGGTGCCTGGCGTCCAAAGATTCTCGGGTATTTGTTCTAGTTTATTTAAATAAGTCTGGCTGGTCTCCCACTTTTTTTTAGCAATACAATTTCCTACTATTCGATATAAGGAACTTAAATAATCAGTAAAGTACTCTTTGATAATTTGAGGTGATTTTTCAAGCTCTAGTAGAGAGTCTATTGTAAAGGTAATACTGGTCTCGTAGTCGTTATCAATATAGGCTTGTAATGATTTGGTCTTGTGATCCAGTAAAATCGCATGTAAGTTATTGGCAGGCGGTAAATTTTGAATAAAATCAGGATAAACCGTAGAATTTTCAGAAGCATTATTACTAAAATGATGACGAACATAAAGATAGAACTTTGTCCAACTCTTGGTATAAGTATAGAAGTTCTGAATTTGATCTAAGACCTGTTCAAATTCCTCAAACTTATCCTCCAATTGCTCTGGGGTAGTATTATTAAAAGAAAAGGCCTGCCCTCTTACTTTTAAATCCCAAAATAGAATTTGAGGAAGTAGCGTGATACACTTATGTTCTATGGCTAGTTTTTTTGCTTTTTCGATTTCGGGCAATGCGAGTGTAAATAGATTTTTGGTGTAAAATAATTTGATTGTTTTAAGCAAATCTAAGATTTTCGTTTCGGCAAAAGTATTGGCATGAAAGAGATTAAGGCTCTTGACAATGTTTTGATAAGTGTTAATTTGGAGGGCGCTTTTATTTTGACTTGGAAAAACAGCATTGATTTTTTTCTTAAGAATAGATTCTTCAAAGTCGGCTTGTTTACTAATTAAATCAAACAACTTACTTTGATGCCCTTCTTTTTTTCCTAAGCCTTTGAGGTAAAGTTTAAAATAACGCTTTTCTTCTCGCGTCATCACTTGTATTATCAAGAAGAGGTTATGTAACGTATTCTTTTTTTGCATGAACAGGGGGAACTAAAGTGTAAAAAACAATTTCTTAACTATAAATATAGAATTTTCTATTTGTAATAGAAGCATTTGAAACTATTGTTATAATTGGCTATTTTAAAGTTAAAATAGTACTTTAAGTCAAGATTAATATAAGAACTGATATTCTTCCATCACAACGATTCACAATGCAAAGAATTACGGTATTTAAGTTACATGAACTTATCAAAACCTTAAAAAAGGAAGAGAAAAGATCCTTCAAATTATTTGCTAAAAAATATAGTCAAAATAACGACACTTTCTATATCCAAGTATTTAATTATTTGGATAAAATAGATGTTTTAGATAGAAATAAGTTTAAGAAGAAGTTTAAGCAAATAAAAGGTTTGAGTGGAATACAACATTATCTATATAATCAAATCCTAAAAAGCCTACGATTACAAAAAGCATCTCAAAATATTGACTTAATCTTAACAGAAGGGATTGGTGATTTAGAAGTATTATTTGAAAAGGAGTTGGTTTATGCTACTAAAGAAAAACTCGAATATTTATTAGAAATTGCTCAATTGCATGATAAAGTTTTTTACATTCCTTTACTTTATAATTGGTGGTTCAAGTTAGAAACCTCCAAATTCCATTATCGAGATGTAGAGCTGTCCACATTGGAAGGTTTTATTACAAAATACCAAGATTCGATCTCTATTTTAGATCAATATTTTGTTTACAAAACACAGTCAGGACGTATGATGTTCTATTTGGCCAAACAAAACTCTAGACAGGCTTTTGATATTGCTAATTCTATTGATAAAAAACTTCCTGTACACGAGAACACAGCACATTTCAGTCTTTCCACAGCAGCAGAAGAATTACAGTTACGACGCTTTTTGTCGGCCGTATTACGCAAGCCAACGGAAACCTACCATTATGGAGAACAGTTGTCTTCCTTATTAAAGAAGCAACCTAAAGAAGTCTTTGCAAGCTATGAATCCTATTATTATGGTGCATTGCTTAGTCAGATGACTTATGCCCCCAATATTGAGGTTGTCATAATGATCTTAGAAGAACTTAAAAAAAATAAAAAAGGAACACCAGCCAATAGAAGTAACCATGTCAATTTATTGATAATTATAACAGAAATGGATGTTTATCTGTTGTCTGATACGCTTGCCGCTAGTTACCAATATATACAAGAGGTAGCGCCCCTTTTAGAAGAACTAAAAAAGACAACTCCTAGTTCTAGTTTTGGTGTATGGTACTACAAGGTTGCGGTTTTTTACTATGCTAGGAAAGATTATGCAAACGCATTAGATACAATAGAGAATTATTTGGACAATAAGAACATTGATCAGGTGATCAAAAATGCTGCTTTACTACTCAAAATGATTATTTATTATGAAGAGGAAGAATATATACTACTCTCTTCTTTTCTTAATAATTTTAGACAGCACCTTCGAAAAAATGGGGCCTTGTTATTTTTTGAAAAACAATTACTTTCTCTAATGACAAAATTAATTAAAACCGTTAAATCTGAGCATAGACAATACTTAGCTGCTTTTCGAGAAGAGATGCTTAATCAGTTAAAAACAATGGCTAATCATGAGAAAGAAATGTTGGTGTTTTTCAATTACATTGGTTGGTTAGATAGTCAAATTGATTCAACTCCTTTTCAGCAGCTTTACTTTAGACACGTAGATAATATTCTATATTAGGTTTCTTTCTTGAAAATATTTTTTTATAAAAACAAGATAGGAAATTATAGAAAAAATAAGTTAAAGTGTTGACTTGGATTGACTTGTATGATATAAATGTTGCGTGGGAATTTATTTAGAACCTTATAAAGGTTTTATAAAAGTATTAAAAACAGCTATGTTTGTAAGGAGGTCATTAATATGGTCTCAAACAATTACAGTTTTATCATTGGGGGATGATAAATATAAGAAGGCTGTTTTCCCTTTTAGAAAACAGCCTTCTTTTTGTTTGCAAATAAGATCGAGTAATTACTCGTATAAATATATAGTTGCTTTTCGTAACAAATAAGAAATTACTATGAATACAATTTTGAAATTCACCTATGATGGTCTACCTGTTAAGTTCGAATTAAGCAGCAGATTTTTTTCATAATAATTACTGTGTTTTTCCTCACAAAAATACAGCGACTAAACCCTAAATCAGTTTAGATCAAACTTTAACACATAGCACTTAGTTTATCCGCATAGTATTATCCCTATTATGCGGATTTTTTTATTTAGTAATGGCCTTAATCATTCCTTTGAAAATATAGCCATGAAAGGGATAAACAGCATACCAATATACTCTACCTAACAGACCTTTAGGCCTAAAAGTAGCCGTTTGAACCAATTGATTGTTTTTTATTCTAAACTCTAACCAAGCTTCTCCAGGAAGTCTCATTTCGGCAAAAAGCAATAACCTTCCTTCTTGATGATCGGCATACAACACTCGCCAAAAATCCAAGGCATCACCTGCGGTTAAGGAGGTTTTATTCGTTCTTCCTCGTCTTAAACCTACCCCACCAACTAATTTATCTAGATATCCTCTCAATTGCCATAAGAAATCTCCTTTGTACCAACCGTTTTTCCCTCCAATTTTCCAGATGTTTTCCGTCGTTTTTTCTTTTGATTCAAAGGTACTTGTTTGAATGTCCTTAAAACAACCATAAGAAGGAACATCAATGAAATCAGAGATATTAAAATTGAGGCGACCACTAATTTGCGAATCTTTCCAACTAGACACAATTTGATTGCTGTCAATTTTGGCAAAGGCTTTAGTCAGTGCTTCTTGATAGCTAATGGGATGAATGTTCAGTATTTCGTTGATGTCGTGATTTTTGCAGATCACTTCTACTTTCATACTATCAACTAAAGCTATGGCTAAGGTATAAGAAGTAGAGGTAACAAAAAAGAGCCAATAAGAAGATAATCTAGGAGTCATAATGGGTAAGGTATAAATCCAACGTTTCAGATTCCTAGATTTGGCAAAGCCAAATAACATTTCTTTGTAAGATAAAATATCAGGTCCTCCAATGTCGAAGTTTTTATCATAAACGGCTTTACAAAAAAGAGCTTCAGACAAAAAACTAATGACATCAGTGACTCCAATAGGCTGACACTTGGTGTTGAGCCACTTAGGAGTGATCATAATAGGTAGTTTTTCTATTAGATCTCGAATGATTTCAAAAGAAGCACTTCCAGAACCAATAATAATTCCCGCCCTTAGAGTAGTTAAGTGGTACGTTCCTTTGTCTAACTCATTTTCAACATTTTTTCTAGAATTTAAATGCTTTGATAAAACATCCTCATTGATAATACCACTCAAGTAAATAACTTGTTTCGCTTGAGTTTTATTGACGGCAAATCTAAAGTTTTGAGCCGACTGTTTTTCAAGTTCAAGATAGTCTTTGGAAACGGACATAGAATGAACTAAATAATAGGCAGCATCTATATTTTTAGGTAATTTTTCTAAAGAAGTAGGATCTAACAAATCTATTTTTAGAACCTCTATATTGGGTAATAATGAATCTGGAGGGTTAAAACGCTTAGGGTCTCTAACCGCACAAATGACATGATGTCCTTTAGCAACCAAAACAGGTAAAAGTCGTTTTCCAATGTAACCTGTTGCTCCAGTTAATAATATATTCATAGATTGGTTTTTCTTTTATAATGTTCTCTATTTTAACAATAAAAAGGTCGTTTCTGTTTTAAAAAAAGAAAACCTCTTCTAGCTATGCCAGAAGAGGTAAGGAACACCACACTCCATTATCGTTATATTGAGCGTTAAAGAACGCATAAAATCAAAAAAAGGGCTTCATTGACCTTTTGTGCTAGAAGCCCGAGGAACACCACACTCCATTATCGTTATATTGAGCGTTAAAGAACGCATAAAATCAAAAAAAAGGGCTTCATTGACCTTTTGTGCTAGAAGCCCGAGGAACACCACACTCCATTATCGTTATATATTGAGCGTTAAAGAACGCATAAAATCAGATGCTTAAAAGGCTTGTTTAAATAAGAGTCGTATAGAAATCAGACATCCCCTAAAAAGTGCAAACTATTTTATTCGTGTCAAATCAAAAACACACTAGCCCTAAAAAGTGAACCTATTTTTTTACAAAAAAGAAATAGCTGTTTAAGGAACCTTCCATCCCTTTTCTATTACTAAGTCGAACGAATTTTTAATACCCCCTAAAAAGAGCTGTTTTTTTTAAGATTTAATTATAAAAACAAAAAAGAAACAAAAAGTTTTAAAAAGTTTCGTTTTTTTGAAACAAAATGTTTTATATTTGTGTAGATAGATAACCAACTATGTTGTACAAGTTGGTTTGAAAGAATATTAAAACATCAATTGCGCACCCGTTTTATTTCTTCATTTAATCATATTAAACATGAATCGTTGATCATAACAAGTCATTTGAGGTATTATTCCTTGATGGGTTGTTTTAAACAAATAACATTATGAACAATCAAAGCTTAATCGTCCTCAAACAAAAGACACAATCTTACTGGTATACTGTAAAGCCTAAATTAAAACTTGCAGGGATCCGATTTGCATTTGTTTTCTTATTATTTCTGTTAGTTAGTAACCAAGAAATATCCTTTCACATTCATATTGGAACACCAGCAGCGGCGGCTGGTTATTCGGCACCAGTAGAAAATGGGCAAGTGCTAAATGCGTCTATAATTGATGTACCCAAAACGTGGTGGCAGCAGATTAAAGAAGAAAAAAATGATATAAGAAGCGACTTAAATCTAGCGAATGCCGCTACAGCTGTTGGAGCAGCTCTATCAGCTAAGGAACAAGAAGCCGCCGCTAAATATTCTAATCTTGGATTTGTTTTAAACCCAAGTTATGCCATCAGAAAAGGAATTGACCCTAAAATTGTGGCCTTCAAGAACCAAAAATGTTATGATTATATAGAGCTCTATGCCTCTACTGCACAAGAAGAAGCCAAGTTGTTTGGAATTCCTGTCTCTATTACCCTAGCACAAGGTTTATTAGAAAGCAATGCTGGAGATAGTAAATTGGCTAAGAATGACAACAATCACTTTGGAATTAAATGCAAATCTAAATGTGTAGGTTGTCGATGTGCAAACTATACAGACGATAGCAAATACGATATGTTCAGAGTCTTTGATTCTGCCTGGTATAGCTTTAGAGAACACAGTAATCTGTTGATGGGGAGCCGTTACAAGCATTTGACAAATTTACCTAAAACAGAGTATAAGAATTGGTCACATGGTTTGGAAGCGGCAGGTTATGCTACAGACAAACAATATGGTGAAAAGTTGATTAAAATAATAGAAGCACTAAAGCTGTATCAATTCGATGCTTAATTTCAAAGTAAAATTTTACTCAGACGTAAAAATAGTTCGTTGCTGTTGATTTTTTATTAACTAATCTTATTTGTTTAAGGAACTACAGCCCCTTAAAAAGGTCTAAATCTAAAAAATTAGGAGGGGGTAAAAATACCCTAGTATTATGTTCGAATAGTTTGGATAAAATGCTACATTTGTACTAGGTACTTGTTACCGTGATAATTGAAAATTTTAGAACTATAAAACTTATATATAATGAGTGATACAGAATACCAAAAAGGCTCAAGTTCATTTTTACTTAAATTTATTATTGGCATTGTTATTTTTGTCTCTTTAGTAAGCTACGTAGTAAGCAGAAATGGTGAAGGATTAATACAATAATAAAAAGTTTGAGTATACAAGACCTTCCTTAAAATGCCTTTAGGCTATGAGGAATGGCTGAAAATATTTGGAGTCACTATAGAGTTGACTCCTTTTTTATTTAGACTTACTCCGCAAAGTATTAATAAGAGTATAGGAACAAACGGATGGCAAAACAAAAACATATCGTATTTACAGGAGGGGGAACATTAGGGCATGTAATGCCTAATTTACCTTTGATTGAAGCTTATCAAGAAAAAGGTTGGAAGGTTTCTTATATAGGATCCAAAGCAGGGGAAGAACGAGCAAAGATAGAATCCCTGGGAATCCCTTATTATCCAATTAGAACTGGGAAACTAAGACGGTATTTTGATTGGCAGAATTTCTTGGATATTTTTAATGTTATGTTAGCTATTTTTCAATCCTTTTTTTTAATGCTGCGTTTGCGTCCCAATGTTTTGTTTTCAAAAGGGGGCTATGTCGCTCTTCCTCCAGTCGTTGGAGCTTGGTTGATGCGTGTTCCTACTGTCATCCACGAATCGGATATGACACCGGGCTTGACTACAAAGTTGTCGAAGCGCTTTGCTAGAAAAATTTGTGTTTCCTTTCAGAATGCGACTAAATTTTTCCCCAAAGAGTTGGTGCACTGGACTGGCCTGCCTGTTCGAAACCTTGTTTTTGAAGCTAAAAAAAGTAGAGGATTGGAAGTGAGTGGTTTTAGTGGAACACGTCCTATTTTGTTAACCTTTGGAGGTAGTTTAGGAGCAGGATTTTTGAATACGATCATTCGAGAACAGGTTCGAAACGGTAATTTAGCAGCATATGATGTGATTAATATCTGTGGACAGGGAAAATTAGATGAAAATATGTCCTTTGATAATTACGTGCAATTTGAATCCTTGTCAGATGATTTTTTGCATATCATGAAAGCAGCTGATTTGGTGTTGACAAGAGGTGGTGCCACTTCTTTGTTTGAGCTTTTGGCAATGAAAAAAATGCATATTGTGGTTCCGCTTTCTAAACAGGCAAGCCGAGGCGATCAAATTGATAATGCGAAGTATTTTGCTAGTTTAGGAGTTTGCTCTTTTATTGAAGAGGAAGCCTATACTTGGGGAAAAATGGAAGCAATGATTCAACAGACACTAACCAATAAGGCAACGATTCTCAAGAAAATTGAACGCCTAGAATTTGCTGTTGCTACTCAAAAGGTATTAGATGTGATCCAAAGTGTTTGTAAGGATTAAATCACTGTTGTCCCTCAAAAGGTTTCTGTACATCTTGTATTTCCTTTATAAACAAATTGTAAATTTTTGATAGCAACAACATGCTCGTTGTTGCTCGTTTTTATGTGCAAAACATATTATTAAAAAGATTTTTTTTTTTAATATCCTATCAGATTTAATTGATGTACAATTACTTGACTTTTAGAATGACCTTTGTTTAAGTAAAAAAAAAGGTGTATCTTTTTTGCCGATTAATAAGCACAAGAGACAGAAAAATGGAAAGCATTTGGATCATTTTTTATAGAAATACATCAATAACATGAAGACACTTTTTACAATTTTATTCTTTTCCCTTTTTTATATTCAAAATAGCTATGCTATAGATTTTTATTGGAAAGGAAATTCGGGTAACTATAACGATACTACTAAATGGGAAATAAATGCTATAGGTAGTGGATTAACCCCTCTTAATGCTCCTTTATCAACAGATAATGTTTTTTTTCCTGCTAGTGCTTTTCCAGTGATTGGAGATACTATCTGGGTAGATGGGCCAGCATCTTGTCTCAATATGACTTGGGACGCAGCTATTTCTGTAGCTAATGCTCCTGTATTCATAGATATAGCTACTAATCCAGTAGGGAATACAACTTTAGATATATACGGCTCCTTGGAATTAAGCCCCAACATGACATTTAACTTTAGAGGAATATTGCGGTTTAGGTCTATTTCTGGAGGAGTAGAAACCATCAATACTCATGGACATCCATTTTTATTGCGCCGAATAGAGTTTGATGGCGCTTCTACCACGGAGTGGCAGCTGGTCAATGATTTGTATTTAGATGATGTTGTTCAAGGCACAGGAAACTGGGGGACTTATATTACTCGTCAAGGATCAATGGTTCTAAAAAGGGGCATCTTTAACACCAATGGCAAAAAGCTACGAGTAGATTTTTTCTATTCTGTCTTTACGAATAATGACAGAGGAATCAATTTTCAAAATTCTGAAATAAGACTTTGTGGACGGACAGCAGGAACGGCTAAGGCCTTTGAAGTCAATTTTGATTATGTTACAGGGAATTATAGTCAATTTTCAATGTTAGGTTCTGTTCTTATTTTTGATCAGACGGCCAATTTAACACAAGTTATAAACCTAGGCAACGGTTTGCACTATGACTCGTTGAGTACTGATAACCAATTGGTGATGCAAGGAGGAACACGCCCAGATACTTTTAATTATGTGAATGTACCTCTTTCTTCTACTTTCAATGCAAATTTAGATGTAGTTGATTTACATTTAGGAGCAGGGCGAAAATATTCCTTTTCAGCGGCTTTCGGCAAAGGGCAATTAACGGTAGAAAATGTTCACATGCCTATTATTTGTGATAAATATACAGAGATAAGTGGAATAGGGACTACAGTGGGGCTTATTCGCAAAAAAACGGCAGGCACTACACTCACATTACAGAATATAATCCTAGAAAATATGGATTGTGATGTTTCTGGAGGAAGAGGATATGTACTGAACAATAGTATAGATATAGGTGGTAATCATATAGGCTGGGTCATTAACCTACCTTTGGGGACAGATATGTATTTTCGAGACTTTAGTGGCGACCAAAATTGGCACGATCCTAATAACTGGGAAATTTGGAATGGCGCTGCATTTGTAGCCAATGGGACAGGTTGTATCCCTAGCCCTGCCGATCATGTATATTTTGATGGCGCATCTTTTCCTAATCCAGATAAATGGGTGAGCATCGACTCTGCGGCATTTTGTCATGATATGCGATGGCTATCAAGTATTCCTTTGGGCTGTCAATTGATACTCAATGCCCCAATTAATATCTTTGGTACCATGGAATTGCATGGAAATATGCAAAATATGATAGGAACTACCGTCATGCGTTTTTATGGGGCCGCTCCTGATTCTATTATTACAAATGGAGTTACGATTACTTATCCTTATTTATGGCGATATGCCAATTATCATTTGATCGGTAATACGGTTTGTAATGATGACTTTACTGGGTTTATCAATTCTACCGTACATGCTAATAACTTGGAATTGACCTGTCAAGAGATACATCTATATAATAGATATATGGATAGTGTTCAAGTTCATATAAAATCAGTAGGTTTTTATGATGGAGGAGGTATTGCAGATTATACAGGAAATACGACTTTTCATTTCGAAGGAACAGGAACCATATCAAGGGCCAATCGTTACTATCCTTATTATACTGGGGTGCGATTACCGAATACAATTGCTTATAACAACAAAATGCTTTTGGAGGGATCTACGAGCTGTACAATAGAAGGCGATTTATATTTGCATAAAGGGGCAGAATTTAGAACAAATGGAACAGGAACTAGAGTGACTGGGACAATGGCATTATACACAGGAAATGCTACATTTACAGCAGGGAATAGCTATGAAATTAAGGATTTGTATGTAGCGGATACTTTATTTGCTGCGTCTAATTGTAATGAACAGATTACAATCAAGCCTTATCTTTTGGCTACTGGAAATATAGAAGTAGCTGATACCACTATTTTGGATTATTGCTTTGTTCTTAATATGAACAATTCAGGTACAACCATTACTTCCAATACCTCTATAGATGGAGGAGGCAATACAAATTTTGTTTTCAATCTAGGAAGTGGAACGACTTATTATTGGCGAGCAGATTTGACTAACGCTAGCAATTGGGTTGGAGCTTGGGAAAACCCTAATCATTGGACCACTAATGCAGCCGATTTAGTAGGTCAAGGTATTTGTATTCCTTCCTTGGCAGATACAGTTATATTTGATGGGCTATCTTTTTCTGGAGGTAGTAATGGATGTACGATCAGTACAACTGCTTTTTGTAAAACACTAATCTGTCAATCGGATATAGCTATTAGTGGTAATGGCAAAATGTATGTGGGAGAAAGTTTCCATTTAGCCAATGCAATGTCTAGTTATAATTATGTTGGGAAAATCAATTTCATAGGAAGTGGAACGAACAATATATTGGATGCAAATAATACCAATATGCCCAATGTGGCATTAGTATTTGATAATTCTAATGGTATTTGGAATTTAGCGAATGATTTGTATTTGTCTGCTACTGCTAATAATAGACTGCTTGGATTGTTTTTCAATTCAGGAAGATTCAATACTAATAATTATACGATTACAAGTTATGGGTTGTCACTCTCTGCACTAGGTGGTACACTTGATTTAGGAACTTCTACGATCAATATGTTATCTAATTCAAATTATTCCAACTATTATGGCTGGTTGTGGGTAATGGGTTCATCTGCTAATGTAACTTTACTTGCCAGTCAATCTACGATCAACTTTTTTGATAATACCCATACACTTAGTTATGATAAGGATATCTATTTAGGGAATGGACAAACCTACAATCGAGTTAATTTTTATGAAAAAAACGAAACCACTATTTTGCATAATAATGCCAATTTTGGCTTTGCTTACTTTGACGGCACAGCAAATATAAATGGCAGCAACTCTTTTGATAGTTTGCGTTTGAACGGGGGGCATTATTACTATTTGGCCAATAATTCTATACAAACATTAGCTTCAGAGCATGGGAAAATCATAGCAGATGGTAGCCCTAGTAACTTTGTGTACATAGAATGCCTCACTTCAGGAGGAACCGCTTATTTTCATAAAGAATATGGAAATTCCTTTTGCTTGGATTATGTCAAAGTAAAAGATAATGAAGCGACGAAAGGTCTTATAGACCCTGTAAATCCTTCTCGCCATCCTTTTCTGTTTTTTGAAACAGGTGTCAATAGTGATAACATCAATGGTTCTGCTACAGGAATCTGGAACTTTAATCTACCGCCAATTTTGACGGTTTCCTCTACTCATGTAGATTCTTTAGATATCTGTTCGGGAGGTGCAGCAGTCGCTGTCCCAATTACCTTGACAGGTACTTACCCCTACTCCATTATTTATAGTTGGATAGATGTATGGGGAGGTTCAGGGCAAGATACCATTATCGTTACAGATGCAGATTCGAATGTGACTACTCCTTTTGTTTATAATTTACAACTATATCCTAATACATCTACTGATTATATGATAGATGTTGCTGCATTGCGTTGTGGAGAACGTCTTTATGGCGCTCCTATCGAGCCATTATATTTAGGTTTGTCTAAGGAAGAATTGGTCGCCGTCAATCGAACAGGTAATTGTACCTTACATAACAATACCGTTTGGACACATTTTATGGATGATGTTGACACCAAACCGATGCTTTCTATCTTAGATTCTACTTCGGTATTAGATACAGACTCATTGGGAACGGTGGTTGTCCAAACCAACTTTGATCCCAGTATTCAATATTGGTCTGGAACGCCTTATTTGCAGCGCCATTGGAAAGTTGACCCTACGAATAGGACGGCAGCAGGTAAAGTTCGTTTATATTTCACACAAGAAGAGTTAGATTCTTTGACACAGTATACTTTTGTTGCTTCTTTGGGCAGAAGTTTAAATCCTGCTACAGAGCTTATTCTCTGGAAATTTGAGGATACCATTACAGTAGGTACGCCTATACAAATTCCTTTTACAGTAATACCCTTAGTAGGACGTGCAGCAAGCCCTTTTACGAATACAACTGACATCATTGCCATAGAATTTGATGTCGCTTCTTTTTCAGGCTTCTTACTGCAACCCACAGTAGATGCATTACTTCCATTAGATTTGTTAGCTTTTGATGCTAAATTGAAGGGCCAAAAGGAAGTTCAATTAGATTGGAATACGGCCAACGAATCTAATTTAGATAATTACGAAATTCAACGTTCTAAGGATGCGATTCAATTTGAGTCTATTGGGAATGTCCTTGCTCAAAATAAATTAGAAAATGTGTATCAATATTTGGATGAGAACCCCTATGCTTCTATCTCTTATTATAGGTTAAAAGTGTGGGACAAAAATGGTAAATTTACCTACTCTCCTATTCGAGTTATAGAGCGAACAGGACTCTCTATTCTCAATATCTATCCTATTCCTGCTCAAGAGGCATTAAATATAGATTTGTCAAGTACAGAAGCCGCAAACATCTCTATAGAAGTATTAGATGTCTTAGGTAGGAGTGTTTTAACACAAAAAGAAAACATAAGAATAGGAACGAATAAACTGTATTTAGACGTACAAGCATTAGCAAAAGGAACTTATATCGTCAAATTGAGCCTATCCAACCAATCTATTCTGTACAAGAAGGTAATCATTGGGAATTAATAAGGTTGGTACATAAAAGGTATTGGATGCAATTAAAGGTGTTTTTAAGCAATTAATTAGACTTAAAAACACCTTTATAAAGTACTAATATGGAGATCTAAGCGATTAAAGTTATCGGTCATCCAATTGCGAAGAAAAATACGTTCTTGATGTAAATCAACCCTTGTTCCCCAAGCGTTGTTTTCTAATTCGATGACACCATTTTTGATTAATTGTTCAAAATGTTCATCCAGTCGTTCTTCTATCTCAATGTTGGACCAATCGTTCGCCCTAAGATTATTCCACTTATCCTGAAGTCGACTTTTAAAATTGTCAGGGTTTAAAACCAGCAACCGCTTGAAAAAATTGCTATCCTCTACTTTTGGAAGAATCGGCAAAAGTGGTTGTGCATCAAAATCGCGTCCCCAAGAAGCATCTAAATCCCATGGCACAATAGAAAAAGGATCAGAGGGATGGTATTTTAGCCAAAAAATATTTTTTCCGTGGTTATCATGTGCACCAACTAAATTAATAAAAAGATAGTAGTTTATAATGTTTTCTAAGTCAATGTGAACGCTCAGATTAGTAGCAAATTGGTCATCAGTACTATTGACAATCCAATTTCTAAGATCATAGAGTGGCTCCCATTCTATTTCCTCTGTTGGGTAAGGATATTTTTGCTCCCAGCCATCCCAAAGATCACTATAGTTTGGAAAAGAATTAGAAGATAAAGAATGAAAATAAGTATCACTAGACCAAGCTATGGTTTTGTATAAAAAAGCATCTGAACATTCTAAATCCAGCTTTTCGGCATTAATTTGTTCGTTTAAGCAATACAAACCTTGGTAGTCATTATTGAGATAGACTTCAACAAACTCAGATTGAATAGCAACATGGTCTGAGGGGTTCATATCTTCCCATATTTCAAAGGAAATTTTGTTTCTAAATTTTGCTTGATCTTTATAAACGGCATCTAAAATCCAATCTTCATTCTCTTCCCAGTCAAAAAACTCTTTTGAAACTTTGTTGTTTTCATTTAAATCCTCTAAGAAAGAAAAGCCATAAGACTTTTTTGGATTTTTTTGAGAAGAGCTTCCTCTGTAATCTATCCCAATCAGAGACGTGAGAAGATCGAGATCGCTATCGGGATAATTAATCGTTAAGCGAGCTATTGATTGAGGTTCATCCTGTATTTTATTTTGTGTAACAATTCTAATAACTGGGAGTGTTGTAAAACTTAAGGTGAAATCTTGGCTCTCCCCTTGTGTTACAATACGAAGACTATAAGTCTCTTTTATTTTAATAGTACCTAAATCATTAGTCGTATGATTTGTGAGAGGCATGCCATTTATGGAAATGGTAGAATACTCTTGAAATTCAACAAAAGGAGAAAAGTCAACGATAGAATCCTCTTCTATAGAGTACCGTAAATTATTAGACTTCTCATCATAGAAACAGTTTTTATCATCAAAAGCTATTATTAGAGGTAATTCTAATTCATCATCAGGTGAAGGAGCAAAATTAACCTGTTCTTTATAGCAAGAAATGCTATAAATAGCAAGACCTAATAAGAGAAATAGTAAACGAAACATTTTCATAGTTTTAGCCTATAAATTATTTTAACAAAAAATAAGGAAAAAAAATCGCTAGGAAGGAGACTCAATTCATAGCCAATCCCAAGATTGAATACGCCTATTTTGGTTTTAATATTATCTCCCAAACTAAACCGTTGCTTTTTAAAGAAGGCTGTCGTAAGTGGAGTAGATTGTACAAATAGTTCAGTAGAAAAGTAAAACTGATGGTTTTTATTGTACTTAAATTTTAGTTTGGTTCTAAACCTTATATTGGATATTCTTTTTAAAGAATAGGTTCCCTTATTATGGGTGAATTTTTGCTGATATTGTGTTCTAAAAGTAAATCGAAATTTTTTGTTTAACTTGAGTCTAAGCTCAATACCTACATTGTAGCGAAAACTATTTTCTGGTCTTCGGGTTTTATTCGTGTTATGTATGTAACGTAAGTTTGCATTTAGTCTGAAATTTTTGTCGATGGAATAGTTAACCCCCGTTTCTGCCCAATATTTGTCTATCCTGGTTGTATTCTTCCAAGTGCGCAATTGTTGTTCCAAAAACACTTCAAAATTCTTAGGCAATTTTTTCTCCAACCTAAGCCCCATCCAAATACCAAAATCTTGGTCTATTTGAATATTTTGAGCTTTTAGACAAACGCTAGAAAGTAATAATAAGACTAGTAGAAGAATACTTTTTCTCATTACAAAGGATAATTTTTTGTAGGTATTAAAGAATTTTGACTACATCAAAAAAACGTTATGATTAGTTGAAATAGTAGAGGGTTAATTTAGGACAACTATTTTGGGGAACGGTTGTAGATAAATTTCAGAGTACTTGTGTTCAAGGATAAGCAAGATAAATTATCTGAACGCTTTGTTTTGTTGGCGAATAATTAAAGCCCAAACTAGTGCAATTAGTGATAGTATAACTAAACCAATAATCAATACCCAAAGAAAAACACTAGAGAAGATCAATAAGTTGAGTAGTAATAATGCAATCGCTCCAGCAAAATTAATTCCAAATAGTACCCAAAGCCCAAAACTTAATATTTGACTACTGTACTGTTTGCTTGCGCCCGCTAAGCCTCCCGCCAAGAATAAACTGATATTACCAAAAGCAATAAAAGCTACTCCTAAGTAAAAGAAAAGTAGAGAAGGGAACCCCACTCCTACTAAAAATATTCCTAAGAGAATTAGAATTGGTAATAAGATTAAAATGGCAAAGGTGACATATAAACTAGAAACAATGCCTCCTTTTGCTTGATCTGGTTTCTTTGAAAGTCGTTTATATTTTCTACGAATTTTCTTCTTGCCTTTTTTTCCTTTCTTTCCTTTCTTTACAGGAGTAAGTTGCTGCTGTTCGCTCGTGGTTCTATAATTGACCGCTTCTGCATAACTAAGAGGATTAGAAAAGCAAAAGCATAAAAAAATAATTAGCCAATAAGGCATAGATAAATACTTCATTATTTAAAGAGACTGTCTGCGATCCATTTCTTCTTGGATGCTTGTTCGTAAATCCATGAGACGTTTGGCGTAAACTTCCAAGTCTCTATCTTCTTGTGTAACAGGAATCCAAGAAGGCGTTTCTTCAGGTTTGCCATCGCCATCTACTGCTACAAAAATAATAACACAATGCGTCGTTTTTACTTTCTCATCTTCCTTGGGGTCGTTGGCCCAGACATCCACAGAAATATGCATACTAGTTCTACCGGTATAAATAACCTTGGTCTGAATCTCTACTAGATTGCCAATGTGTATTGGTTTCAAAAAACGGATGCCACCCACATAGACCGTAACACAATAGCCTCCCGACCAATGTCGAGCACAAGCATAGCCAGCTTGGTCAATCCACTTCATTACCATGCCTCCATGTACTTTTCCACCAAAGTTGACGTCAGTTGGTTCTGCCAAAAAGCGTAGCGTTAATTCCCTTTTATTCTTACCCATGTTATTATTTATTTTTTGGAAGGTACTAAAAAAAGCTAAAACGCAACAGAATTAACTGCTCTGTCTCTTTATTATAAAAAATGCACGTGAAACGTTGCACGCTTTACGTGAAAAGTTAAGCGTTGCACTTGAAAAGTGATTGAGTTACTACTGCTCTTCAAAATATTTCTTTAAGCCTTTAAAGCCGCCTTTTATCTCTTTCACTGGTGGGTTTGTAATTGGGTTTCCTTTGAATTTAAACTTTTTGAGGTGCTTTAGCTGCATGATTTCCTTTGGGATCTTATTAAAGGAATTGTTTTGTAAATCTAACTCTTTCAACAAAGGAAAATGGAGGACGATTTCAATTTCTGAAGGATCTAAATCTTGATTGGTCAAGGTCAAATGCGTTAATGCTTTTAAGTTGACAATTGAGCCTGGTGCAAATTGAAGGGCTCCTTCCCAAATTACTAGCTTTTTCAAATGAACTAAATCTCCTATTTTACTTGGAAGTGCCTTTATATATTGACATCTCAGTGTTAGTTCTTCTAAATGTTGCAAGCGACAAATTTCATCTGGTAA
>JAVCKV010590300.1:0-29508 GCA_032274145.1 Herpochondria borealis
CGCACAGCTGCACCTAGAGAGCGCAACATTGAAGGCCCTTTTTCGAAGAGTAGATCCGTAGAAAATGATGATGGATTTGTGATTTTATGTGGAAGAAAATAGATACAAAAGATATGTTGTTCGTATATGACGTATATTGTGGCGTTCAGTCACGATGTTTATTCACGACTGGTAAAGTTCCAACCACCACCGATTTCCCCACAACGAAAAGCCATAAAAAACAAACGAAGGAACCAAAAAAGCAATATGGACGTCGACGAAGTAGAACCCACCAATGATGGAGATGACAGGAATGCAATGGAACTAACAGCCCAAGATGCCGGCTCTAAGATTCTCGTTACCGATTCGGTGCGAGACGCACCCCATTTTCCCAAATTGTCGGCCCAGGAAGCGGCGACCAACAGTGGTTCGGAATACCGACGTGTACGATGTCCCAATCATCGGTACACACCGCTTCGGGAACATTGGGAACAAATATTGACACCACTGGTGGAGTATTTGAAATTGCAGGTATGTATGATTGAATGAATGATATCTACTTTTGTGAATATGTTGTGTGCAAATGATGAAAATTCGCCGCCTATACAGAGACCATCGTGTTGTTCCTGGACCTTCAAACCTATGAATCCACGGAAGCCTCAGTATTCAAAGAAGTTATGGGGTGGCCAATAGGTCGCTGTCTGATGCATTATTATTACGAACAACATACCGTACTTTCTATTCGATCTACTTGTGTTGAATGCTTGCTTGATTTTGAGTTACACATACCACAATCTATTTATGCATGCATGTGATTCTAACGCACGTCCTCCTCCTTTTTATTTCCTGCAGGTCCGTTTCAACACCAAAACACGCAGTGTGGAAATGAAAACATCTCCCCACACCATTGACACTGGCGCTCTGCAAAAGGGTGCTGATTTCGTTTCGGCATTTATGCTGGGCTTTGAAGTACAAGATGCCGTCGCACTCTTACGATTGGATGACCTCTATGTGGAATCCTTTCAGGTGACGGATGTCAAACTATTGCGGGGAGACCACTTGTCTCGTGCCATTGGGCGTGTGGCCGGACAAGACGGAAAGACTCGATTTGCCATTGAAAATGCCACTCGCACCCGAATTGTCGTGGCCGATCAACGGATACATTTGCTCGGGTCCTTTGCGAACCTGCGTGTGGCCCGGAATGCCATTTGTGATTTAATTTTGGGAGCTCCACCTGGCAAGGTCTATAACAATATGCGCAATGTTGCCAAACGAATGTTGGAGAGATATTAGTACTAGTACTGTACTAGTAGTACGCGTATAAATTATTTATATATAATAGGAACAATACATACACACTACTACTTGAAGCATATTCTTTCCCATGCGTCTCCGGATCGATGATGTTAACTACTTTAGGCTGGAGGTGAGTTGTGGCCATTATTAAACTTGCGGAGGTTTTGTGTCAACAGTCAGTGGTACTACAGTAGTATTAGCATTCATAATTCATAATTGCCTTCCAGAAAGCACATGAGTTTCCAGCAGTGGCTTGCTTGGAAATCTTTAAGTAGTGAGACAGGAAAGTTTTAGCAAGTTTTTGAACAATGATTGAGACACCACTGCCCAGTGCAAAGCAATGATGCTGCCTCCATGCGTTTGATGGTGTAAGCCCAAGCAGTAGTTGAGAGGTACACAGCCAGGTCAAGTCAAAGCTAGGGAGGATGGGCCTGGCATTGTTGTCACTATTGTGGCACTTTGACAGTCATATCTGGTCCCAAAGCTGGTCTCAAGAGTACTTTACTACATACCGGTACTAGTAGCACTACTAGCTAGTACTAACGGAGCGGTGTAGCAGGACCCTATTGCCTCGCCCGCTCCCAACTCTGTCTGGGGAAAGATGCTTCGGGGAGTCTAGGGAGAGGGATAGATACCAAGACCGTCAGCAGATATTAGTACACTTACAGTACATAACATGTACTAGTAGCGTCCGGATTTACCCACAGTAGGCCATAGAATTTGTTTATGGGTTGAACGAGCCACATTCTACAGAGGCCTACATACATACGCTGTACCAGCAATGCTTAGTGCTTCCTACACAGCTAGTAACAAAGCCCCCGTACCAATTCTGCTTAGCCACAATAGAATCGCGTGTCGGAGAAACACCCAAGACTGCCTATCCGCATGAATCCAGCATGGCTCTCGGCATGTACACCGAGGACCTTTTCCTTCATTGCTTTTGATAGTAGCTATACTACTAGTAGGAATGAGAGCGAGATTGGTAGGTGGTTCTCTTGTCTCTTGTCCATGTACACGTGCAGAGGCTGCGTCCAGTTATTACTGCTTGTGGCGGTAGGAGTACTACTCGGAGCAGCAGGCGCCTAGTAGCACTGCATCCATGTCCTGGACTGGTAGCAAAGCAGCAAAGCTCTTGAGAACCGTACTCTACTATTAGGTGTACGGTTACTACGAGTTTAGTACAGTAGTGATGAGTGAGTAGCTGCTACAACGGCAGTGCAACAGCGCCTCTTCATTATTGTACAATGTACACTGTACATGCAGTACAAACACGCACACTTGTGGGCGATGGGATGTAAAAAATGATGCTAATCTCAAATCTCATCCTGCCGATTGTTGTTTTATTGCTTTACATCCACAACAGATGTTGAGACCAGTGAATCGGCTTTCTCCAATCCTAGCGATTCCCTTTATCCCGCCTATGGCAGCATTTGGTACAAAGAGTTTCCTAACGAGAAAAAGTTTGCTGTGATCTGGAACGAGGTTGGATACTACAGCAAGAAAAACGACCGAAAGAACACATTCCAACTAGTCATGAGCGACGGAACTGGCTTGGGAGGTACTAACAATGCCTGCTTCTGTTATTTGGAAATGGAATGGACGACAGGAGAAGCCTCTGGGGGTGTAGGCGGGGTTGGTGGATTCGGCAAAGAGAGGGGACCAGCCACAGTCGGAGCCAACTCTGGGGCAGATAATCAGTTTTTTGCTCAGTTCGGTCGTTTTGACAAGCCTGGCACCGATTTCGATGGTGCCTTCGGTGAAACCGACGGCGTCGACTACCTTGACTATCGAGGAGCAATCAACGCTCTAGGTGGGCTTTGCCTTGATTCCTCTTCCCCCAATGTTCCACCCATCGTTTCTGGATTTCCAGCTGACAACAAGTTGGTTGTCAACTGCGGTCAGAGTGTTGACTTGAGTTTGGTGTTCTCGGCTCCAGAGCTTGATCAAATTATCGATGTGATTGCACCAGCTGCAGCTGATTTGCCAGCTGGAGTTAGCTTGGTCGAAGTGTCCGTCGCTCAGGAATCCGTGACACTCGAATTCAAGTGGACTCCAAGCAGCAGTCAAGCAGGCAAAACCTACGAGTTCGACTTCATGGCTAGCGATAACTACTCTCCGCCTGGTGTGGTCATGGAGAAGTTGGTTATTGAAGTTGATGAATGTGAGATGAAGTGCTGCGAAGAGATTGTTGATCCTCCAGAGTGCGAATTTGGAGGACCTGTATGCACCCCGTGGCGAAGCCCAGGTAAGGCGGAGGTTACGGTGTCATGTTATTTATACAATAGTTTCATGCTCATGCTCATACTCACATGCTCTGTTCATCAGAATACTGCCCTGCGGACGAGTCCCTGCCTCTCCTCATCACAACTCGACGAAACTCGAGAGCTGCAGCACGAGCCGCTGGTTACTGGTATACACTACTCGACGATCGTGCCTCTGCCTACGCTTACACGATTGATGAGGGATTCAAAGCGCCTGAACTTTATTGCTGCGTTACGGCCGTTGATGAAATCGGTAGCATTTGCTTCGCGGATGGCAACAGCATTCCGACTGGTTTTGTCATCCGTACAACTAATTCCCATTCGAGCCAGGGTATCTACGTCTTCCCCGATGGCTTCGACGGTGTTGAGGTTATTAGCGGCATGACCATGTCCTACCAAGACGTTGTGAATAAAATTAATGAAGGGGCTCCTCCCGACAAGATTCTTGTCGAACAGTACATCAACGGACCTAATGGTGCTCGTTTGCCCGCCGAGTACAAGTTCCATGTTTTCAGTAAGTACTCTGAAGACCCTGAATTTTGCCTTTTCGTTTGTTCGTTCGTTTGTGTTTACCAACTTATGCAATGCTTCTTCAGACGGGCAAATTGGAGCAATCTCAGTTGTAGCGAATCGCGATGGGGCAGATGGCGAATGTGGATGTTACGCAGAGGTTGATGTGGACTTCAATCGTCTTGATACCCATGGCTGCTTCGTTCCCTCGATGCCGGTTGGTAAGAACGACGACGGCGATCAGTGTTATGACATTGACAAGGAGGCTGGCAAGGATAACCCTTACACGATCAAGGGATTCGACTTCTGTGGTGACCTGACCAAACCAGATGACTGCGCGTGGGAAGATATGAAGGCCATTGCGCTCTCTCTCAGTGAGAAGATTGGTGTCTACATGCGCATTGACATGTTCTTGGATGCGAATAACCAAGTTTGGGTACAGGAGTACACTGACAACCACAACGGCGGTTTGCGGCATTGTGCTGCGAAGGAAGAGAATGGTTGCATCAACTCTTGCTTCCTTGGCCAGTTATGGAAAGCGACGTCGGGAAGCGATTTGACATACGGTGGACCAATCGCGATGGAACCCATGTGGATGCCTGGCTGGGATCTCCTGACTCATGGACAGCAATGTGCAGGTGCCCTCCTGACTCAACCTTGGGGTCCACTATTTGAGCCAACGTGTTGAGCTCCACACTCAGAAATTGCTCTTCCCGTGTCTATTTCGAACCTGTATGATTGATTTACTAGTCTAGTTTAGCCTAACCTTCTTCATCAGTAGCATCACCTGTAGCATCGGCAGCTCCGTTTGGTGCTTCAGCTAGGTGATCAAGCGCATATTTCGAATCTGGACAGCAATGTGCAGGTGCCCTCCAGACTCAACCTTGGGGTCCAATATTTGAGTCAACGTGTTGAGCTCCACACCCAGCAATTGCTCTAACCGTGTCTATTTCGAGCCTGTATGAATGATTTACTAGTCTAGTTTAGCCTAACCTAACCTTCTTCATCAGTAGCATCACCTGTAGCATCGGCAGCTGCGTGTGGTGCTTCCGCTAGGTGATCAAGCACATATTTCGAATCTGGTATAAGGTACTCTTTCAATACTTCCAGCTCCAAATCGTGACAATCACCGCAAACAATGAAGGAGTGCAGCGGAGCTCCAAAATCCACTTCCAAAAGTTCCTTCAAGGTTCCTGCGACAATCTGTTGTGATGGCTGTCCCAAGCGCACGAGGCCGACACAAAGAGTAGTGCTGGGGTCATAACAGTTCTCACCGAGTTTTTCTTCCGCCTCTATTAACTGTTCACAGCAGGTATTGACCGACATGAATCGCGGAGGCAGGAACTTTGTTCGGCCTTTCATCATCGCTTCAAAATCAGGCTCCTTGACTTTAATATCCAACAGACAAAGCGTGTGCATACCTCCTTTGCGATTGTACATTATTTTTGGATAGAAGGATGTAGGCCTCCACTCGCCTTCAAAGAATGGAATAGATACGGTGTGTCCGAAATTATACAACTGCAAGCCCGAACTTCCAGCAGCCCCCATGATGCTGGCGTTGTGCACAACTTGCACCTCGCACCCAAACTCCTTGGCCCGAATCATGATATCCGTATGCGTAGTGGCGCAGACAGGATCTCCCACGACTAGCAAAGCGACATTTCCCTGCTTGGAGGGTTCATATATTTGTTCAGCCTCGCTTTCTACCATGTTTCGGTCAGCCACCGTAATTTCTTTTCCGTAGAAGGCTTCGAGCTTCTCCTTGTCAACCCCGAGGACTGACGTATACGCCTCAAGAAAGATTTTGTCGCAAGACTTTATCGCTTCCAACCCACGAACAGTGACATCCTTTTCATCACCAAGGCCAAGCCCAACTAAGAAAAGAACCATCTTCGACGAACCGCACGAGAATCAAGAGGTCAGTGGGGAGAGTGAGTGAGTCGCGTCGATCAGTCCGGATATCAGTATTCACCATTTTTCAATTTGAAATTTTTGGTGGCTGAGAAGAATCCCGCTGTTATCCCTAACTTTGGTGATGTTATTTGACCACCGGCTTCTATCGGTACTTCTAGCTACTGTATACCGTACCGTATGTTCATGAATGAATACCGTACCGTATGTTCATGAATGAATAATGGCATCCAGCTAGCCAGCTTGATAGCGCAGAGGGAACTACTTGATTTACTGATAGAAAGAACTGCATGTCATTGCAGGGAATATCAGTACAATGTTCTTCACTGAATACAGGCTGAAGGAGGAACAGGAAAAGCTTGGTAAACCGCGATTGTAGATCAGAGAGGAAATCATCACTCACAGGTGAAGGCGGCGTGTGACGGTGATGAATAGCACGGCATCAACGAAGAACAGAAAAAACTGATGGAACCTGACGCGAGGAGATCCCGGTATGTGTGGAGATCTCCACACTCTAGCTAGATAGATGGGAAACTGCAATATGTTCAGGACCGAAGAAAGTACTTTGTCGGTTGAAATAGGGATTGGTCGGCAGGTGAGCGTCCTTCCTCTACGCGTACTAGTACGAATTGTGTCGTGCAGTGGAATCCGTCGACTCTTTGCCCCCACCCCACAAAGAGCTTTTACCATCTACTGTAGGCTCACGGTCACCTGCTTTTAGACGTTACCCTGCATTTACTAGACGGTACCCGTCGTGGTACCACCTACTGTGGGCCTAGCACATGGCCTGGGAGTAGGGAGGCAAAGAGTCGAAGGTGTCACTGTACTCAACACCGAGAGTGGTAGCTGTAGTCGTTGTGCTCCTGTGCAGGTACAGTATGCAACCGCAACAATCTTTGTTCTTTGGCTGGTTGTCGAACCGTTCCAAAAAATTGCAGTTGGCCCACTACGCACCGCTCTTCTGCGCGGGCACTAATTGGCAGTCATCGCGTACCTTTGATGACTTCCATTGTGTGAATCATGGATATTCTCTACGAGTAGAGAGAGAGCTGATAGGAGACGCGACATGACCCTGTGTACGAATAGTTTGAAAGATTTTGAACGTCCCCGCGGTTGCAGTGAGTCAAAACCGTTTCCTCTTACGCTTCAACAATGGTACACACGCTGGCGAGCAAGCGGCCTTGGAGAAGATTGTCCGTACGCATGTGTACATGAACGCACACTACATACATGTAGGCCTACCCTGCAAACCAATGATAAGCCCGCTCGTCTTGACCCTGCTGAGGAAGTTTCTGTGTCGGACCTCGCATGGAGCCAGTATCACGAACAAGGAAGCTGCCATCTGCGCCTACTCTGTTACCACGACTATCGGTACCTGGTATGAGGTAGGCATGACCTCGTTTTCTCAGAGTACGAACATGTATAAGTAGCTGTATGCACTACAAAATATGAAACCACGCAATTGGAAAGTTGAAGTTCAGAATAGTCTTTTATCAAATGGAAAATGGCATGTACATCTACGACAGCTGTGCCGCGAGAGCGAGTAGATCGATCATGTGGGTGCAATACGCCTCCGCGGCGTGCCAGGAAGTCTACCTTCAGTTGCCCGTGGCATATTCGAATATGATTGACGCGCTGCCACCTACCTGGTACTCGTTGGCGGGATAGTATTCTTCAATGATTATACACAGGTCCTAAGATCTATTTACCTTTTACTTTATTAGATATACGCAAACTTATATGTATATTTCGCAACTTATTTGCTGTGTGACATTACTATCGATGTATGTGACATTTGTATTCTATCATGATGTGAATTCATAGTTCCAGTAATACTCCGAGTAGACACGTTGAACTTTCTCTTCTGTATGCATATTCTGGAGTATCAAATTATGAGAGACGAGAAGGATGCGACTATCATGTGAAGAAGCTGGCTTGCTTGGAAACTAGTAGGTATGATATATCTTATGACAGTTCTTTAAATACCACGTGTCGTGTATGCAATATTGGTGAGAGGTCCATGCCGCGCGGTTGTACTCTTGGAAGATCTGGTAGTATCTTTCAGTGGCTAAGACGTTCCGCTCGACAGATTTGTCCACTAAAATAAATTTCTGCTGGTTTATAACTTACTCAAATATGTATATGATAATAGCGGGCACGATTCAATTTGTTTGTCATTATTTTGATACTTAGTGTCACACTCTTGATTTGTAATCCTACAGAAAGGTATGAAAGTATACAAGGCAGAAGGAATGGTTCATCCCAACGCGAGCTCCAATTATGTTCTTGCTCCAATGTCTTGTCACATCCAAAAGGCAGAGTTTGGATAGATTTGGTTCTTCATTCACAACCCGTCAGGATAGGATCCAGGTAAGTGAAGAGAGTTCTGACTGTAACCTACATGTAGATGTACATGTAGGAACGCATTAGGCATCATCATACATGACAGAATGATCCGTTGACTGCTATGAAAGAGCAGTGTCGCCCACAATAGGCGCCTATGATCAATGCCGCGTAAACGCGATAAACGCGATGCGATCAAGAAAAATTGCGCTTCAATTAATTGATCAGGGTCAGGAAGGGAGGATGCTGCTTTCATCGATTCCACCTCTCTACAAAGGAAAGAGATATGCCTGATCTGGATTTGAGAATGGAATCACCTGTCTGGCACCGCACCGCTTCAAGAGTGTGCCTCAGTGGCAACTCAAGTCGTGGATAGCCATGGCCAACACCGCGACCGTGACTGTGACTTCCAATTGAGGCCCCGATGATCAAGAAGGTTCCTGATCACACGACCTCTGAAGGACTGGATTGGATGAGTGAATCAGGGTTACTACGGGACGAAAGCTTCGCAACTTCTTTGTCAGAGTTGTCACTGTCTGGCACCCAAACGACACGCCCATCATCCCTCATCCTCTCGTGATCAGTGGAAATACTACCTCCCCTCTTCGCTCTTCACATAGCCACACTCTGCGTGTGCATTAATCCACAACGTATTCTGCGTTGCGCTGCAATGTCCTGGCGTCCTCCATTGCAGGATTTGGAGATCCAATAACAACCTCGTTTCCGCCAAGACCTCGTACATAGTCACAGTGCTTTTGTGGACCTCTCTCACTCCCTCAGTGTCTCTAACGTGGATCCTTTCTTCTTGCACATGTAGGCATCGATTACCATGACATCAAAGTTCTCCGTTCTTCTTCTCTTTTGTTGGTTTGGCGCTGCCATTGCCCAGTGTGGCAGTAATCAAGGACAGTTGGAAGTCACCATCCAATATGATTCCAGCCCAGGCGAGACCACGGCTTCGCTTACCAACAGCGCAACCTCAGTCACAACCACACTCCCTATTGCTCAAATCCAAAACACAGCCGTTACATACAGTGAATGCGTTTCAGTTAACACGCTTTACAAGATCTCCGTGAACGACAGTGGAGGTAACGGCATCGCTGGAAGTGGCTATGCTACCGTTTCCATCAACGGACGTTTGATTGCTACAGTCAGTGATTTTGGGTCTGAGGTCTCGTACTACTTTTCCGCGGGTGGACAAGTCTGTAGCAACCCACGCTTTATCCTCGACATCAAGTATGACACGAACCCCACTGGTGTCTCCGCTGCATTGACCGCCGGGGGAAACCTCCAGTTCTCGCTCACCGGACTCAACACTGCGGCGCTTGCAAACCAGTTCGTGGCCATCGATAGGTGTGTGGCCGCAGGATCCTACATCTTCAGCATCACTGCTGCGGGTGGTATCAGCTCCCCCGGATTCTACCGCATCTTCAGTGAGGACACTCTCTTGGCTGTTGGTGGTGGAGATAACGGCTTCAAAGGAACCGACGCTACCTCTTTCACTGTCACGGACGGTCCAGTGCCTACGCCAGCGCCGACCCCTGATGTCTGTGATGACGCCTGGGAGGCAAAGTTTACGGACCAAGATGGTCTTCTTCAGAATTGTATCTGGCTTCAGAATCGCCCTTCGGAGGTTACTCGTCATTGCCAACCTAACTTGCCAGCGTACACGTTGTGCGAGGAGACTTGCGGATCCTGTACAGACACATGCCCCCCGGACGATGATACCCAAAAGTTTGATCTTGCTGGAGGAACCAACCGTAATTGCGAGTACATTCGTGTGCGTCTCTCGGCCAACTTCGGCAAGTACTTCCCAATGTTCTGCGATCCTAATGACAATGGCTATGTGTACTGCACTGAGTCCTGCGAAAACTGCGCATCATCCGGCGGAGACGGCAGCGACGGAGACGGCAGCAACGGAGACGGCAGCAATGGCGATGGCAGCAGTGGAGACGGCAGCGGTGGCGACATCACTACGCCTACTCCTACACCAGACCCCCTCGTCTCCGACCCGTGTGACGATTCCAAGACCAGTCTTATTTTCATTGAATCACTCCAATTTGAGGTTTCGTGTCGCTATTTGACGACCACTGCCACTGCAGATGAAAGGACAGCACTCTGTGCCGAAGGACATATTTCAAATGCCTACAATGTATGCGCAGAGACTTGTGGAAAGTGCACTGACAATTGCGAGGACACTGCAGGTGGTACCATCACTGATAACAACAATGAAGTTCAGACGTGTGACTGGGTTGCCGCTAACTCAGCCAGGATCCCTATCTATTGCTTCCCTGGTAGTGAAGCATGGACCGCTTGCAAGGAGACTTGTGGAAACTGCATTTGATTCACGCTCATTCTTCAAACCATGAACATCAATGCCACTAGCTTTTTAGATTATTGAATGCGTATAGACCCCAGTTAGTTGTCTACCAGTGCAAGGTGCTAGTTACCATTGTTGCCAGAACCCCCTTCACAACATGTTGATGCGCGGAGTTGCTGAGCACTATTGATTTGTAACAACTTCACCCAACGTTATCCGAACCGTTGCTTCAGATCACCGACAGAGCGGTCGCGAGACTAGAGGTTTCACCTCATGTTCTTTACCGCTGTATACTGCGTTACCAGTACATCATATCTCGTCTAAGTCATTCAATTCCGAAATTGTGGATGACGATGTTTCAAAGGGACACGAGCGACAGCCAATGATCCTGGTAGACGATGTGCTCATTATGGTTATCTACTTCGTATTCTGATGAACACTTACCTTCAAACCCTACAAACCCTACTTCTTGCCATTTTTTGCTGGTGGTGGTTGACCAGTTTACGAACGCCTGCTATGATTTGCAAGGTATGTTGGATAGCTGTCAATATCACTAGCGGGAGGTGAAGCAGCAAGCCAACTGTGACCAAAATAAACCGTTCGGTGCACAACGAATGGGTGCACACATTGGAGAACCCACTGTGATGTCACAATACAAGCTACAAGACGCTTTCAACGATGCCAATAGCCACAGTGTCACCACTCCGTCGCAGGACGAAACGTCCAAGGGCCCTGCAGTCATTGTATGCCTCCACACTAATCTTGTCTGCGAATGTCATTTCAACCGAAGCACTCACTCCGGACGTCAAGACACGAGGTTTCTCTCTCTGAGACTGCTTCTGCTTTGGGTTCACAGAACTCAAGAGTTTGGAAACTACAGCCGGCACGTCAATACTATGCATGTGAAAGAGCACCTGTGCACCACGAATGATTGGCACCGCTAGTGAGTCCATAACCATTATCCTGGCTCGCACCTTGCGTTTCAACGGCGGTCGGAGCTCCCAATGTGGATGGGATATGATGTTGCCGGTGGCGACACGTGCGATGTCAATTCCAAGAAGGACAATCTCTGTGGTGTCACCGGCCATAGCGTATTTGTATCGGTTCTCGGTGGCTGCACTCCCGTGCTCGATTTTGGAAACAGCAGCTTCATCACCGATTGGCAAGACGACAATCTTTTCACCAACTTGCACAACTCCCTGAACAACTCGACAACGCACAGTGACGCCCTTGCCTTCAGCATAGACATCATTGACAACAATTCGTAGCGGCTTGTCAGAATTTCGCTGTGCAGGCTGGAAATTATCCATAGCTTCGAGAAGGCTCGGCCCCTTGTACCAAGTATACAACTTTTCAGCCCCACCCTTCGTCTTTATGTTTGCACCCGTCAGCCCACTAATTGGAACAAACTTTATCCTCTTAGCGATGAACCCATTCTGGAGCAGGAAGGGCTCAATCTTTGCCTGTATCTCCTGAAAGCGAGATTCATTCCAGTCAATGACATCAAGCTTGTTTACAGCAACAATCAGCTGCGAAACGCCCAACCCACGAGCCAAAATGATGTGTTCTCTAGTTTGACCTCCACCATCAAAACCTGCTTCGAATTCACCAGTGGTAGCAGCAATGACCAAGATACCTACATCAGCGGCCGCTGCACCAGTGATCATGGATGGAACAAAGTCAGCATGTCCTGGAGCATCAAGTACTACGAAGTCGTGACCGGAAGTTGATATCGCCTTCGTTGCAACATCCATCGTAACACCTCGTTCTCGCTCTGCGTCGTCTTCGTCCATGACCCACGCCAGGGCAAATGACGCCTTTCCAAGTTCCGTGGCTTGCTTTTGATACTTCTGCACCGTTCTCTTTGCAACGTGGCCTAATTGCACCAGGACTTGGCCCATCAGAGTCGACTTTCCAGCGTCAACATGACCTAGCACGACCATGGACAACCTGGACTTTTGGTTAGTGAGCTCAGCCTTAATTTCCTCAGAAAGTTTAGGATGAGGACCATAGTCTTTCTTTTGTTGAGTGATCCTTGTCTCCCTTCTTGTTGGAGTCACCGACCTTGACGCCGAGGCTGTTCGACCTGCAGCAAATATCGTCTTGGTGACATCCTCTTTTGTTGCTTCCGTTGCTGGTGGACCAAAGCCAGCTGGGGGCTTAACGACGCCTCCCTTCTTTTCTGATGAGGGGGGACCCCCAAAACCAGCAGGAGACTTGGATACTCCGGGCTTGTCGGGTGGCGGCGTAGGATCAACGGTTGTGCCACCACTAAGCAATTGAGTTACTGCACTTTGCACATCGCCATTAAAGGCATCCAGAGAGGCTTTGGCCATCTCTCTACTAAACCCCATGCCCTCAACTAGTCTAATTTTTTCTTCATTAGACTGCTGTGGTTGTTTCGCAACCTTGGGCGATTGATGCGTCTGCCTTGACTGTACCGTTGGCGTGAAAGTCTGTTGTTTCGGTGGTGGCTTGTAGTAGGAATCATCGAACTCTTCTTCCTCATAGTAGTTATCGTCGTCGTAGTCATCATAATCGTCATAGTAGTCGTCCTCTGTGAGATTGCGGACGTTCCGGTGCCTTGACATGGTGTCCTCTCGATATCGTAGATCTAGTCTACAGCGACGCACCAGGCAGGTAGATCTAGTTGACTAGTCTAGAGAGAGGGTCCGATCTCCGATCAATGTCAACGCGACAGCAACAAAGAAGAACATTCTGAAATAGAATTTGGAATCCGTCCCCTCGCACAAATTATCTATGTCTCTTCTGTTCCTTCTTGTGCCTTTGATAAAAGATGCAGTACCGAGCAGCGCAAGGGGCAATATAAGGTAGCCTTGTTTAGATGACCGATAGAATCTTCTCACTCGTCTTCGGAGCGACTTTATCATTCCAAACATATCAATGCCCTTTCAACCCAAAGGACGCTTCATGCATCAAGCAGCACCCTCAGAAGTTTCCCCACAGGCTCACTGTTTCATTTTATATCAAACGCGTTGACATTGAGTTATGAAGCTTCGAAACTATGCATCGATGTACGTTTGCCTTTCCGTGGTTGGATGGTTCAATGAGGAGCTGTTTCAGGTCGTGAGATCGCTTGCCTCATATTGTGACGAGGCAAGACTGCACAACATTGTAAGTTACACCCCAGGTGTTTAGCAGAACATATACGAGAACTGATTCACGTACAGCGTACTCACCTACATGAAGACGTTGTCAAGTGGTGGAAACTGTTCCGATCCTTCTGTTTCCCATCAAATCATTCACGACCGCTTCCCGGACAACATAGAGACGTTCAACTCCAGAATGCATAAGACTGTCAAGGCCCGCAATCAAGACGGAGTCGACATTCCTCAGATTCAAACGCTCGAAGGTCTTTCTCACGTAGCCATGTGGAAGTCTGGCAGCGATCCTCAGGCGAGTGCTTGGAACGACACTAAAATCGTCCAGGGTAGAAGTTGGGTAAACCCTCGGGAGAATGAGACTCTAGCCTTTGAAGTTCTAAAGGGAAGCTACATTGTTCACTTCAGTTGGTTCGAAGGAAACTTTGGTCATTTCTTTGATGATAGTCTGACACAGATTGCCTACCTCCGCAATCAGGTTTCTGACGACACAAAGTGGCTTCTATGTGATACTCCTCTGGCTCGATCCGTTCTGGAGTTTATGGACCCTGATCTATTTTCACGTGTTCACTGGGTCAAGATGGGACTTCCAGTATCCGTCGAGGGTACTCTCCAAGTGTCAATTCCCCCGCGTATTCCTCTGTTTTCGGGGTGCTGCCGTCCATACGATCACCTCAGAGAGTGGATATCTGAGAAGCTCCCAGAGAACCCGAGCCCAAAGAAGATTGTATATTACTCACGCGAGTCAACTGACGTTCATCACAAACGCAAGGTCAATTCAGACCACGAAAAACTAATCCTTGAGCGGATTCGTCAAGCAATGCTCCGCCACAATATCCAGGACGAGCTTATCATCTTCAATGGACAGAACGAAAATGGCGACACACTTTCAATTCGAGAGCAGTTTCACATCTTTCGAGCTGCCCGTACCATCATTGGGCCTCATGGAGCTGGAATGCTGGGCAACATCGTGTGGACGAATCCACTCCCCGATAGCTGCGCTCAGCGCACCCAAGTTATTGAGTTTATACCAGGCATTAACAGCACGCAGGTACAGCCGCTGTACCGCTCACTGTTCATTCGATGGCGCAAGTGGCCGTTGGACTTCCACGTGCTTCTGTACCAACCAGAATCAACCAAAAAGCAAACATTCATCGACTTAGACTCGCTCGATGACGCGCTTGATGACACTTGGGGTGGACGCGCTTCAGTTCCTCAAGTCATGGATCAATGAAGCAACAACGACGTTGATTCGAAGCTGCCACAACCAAGTATGTTCTTGCCACAACTGGTTTTGAGTACGGATACTACATGTCATTTTAAAATTCAAGCCTATCAACTTGCAAATATATCTTCTCTTTAGAGAGAGACTACATTCCTCTTTTATTTACTGGTGCTTTTCTGAAATGCGACGTTGTGCGTACCCATTCACCCACCCCCAAGTACGGGGATTACGCTACTGTTACTCGTGCCAACAAATTTTGTGCTTCCCAATCCCTAATTTTGTCGAAGCATCAGTTAAGTACCAGATCAAAATTATATTTAGGAGAATGAGATTGATGGCGTAATCCCCCTATAGTCTAGCATGAACCAGTTTTCTCGCCACGGGAGGCAATCGGCAATCTTGGGAAGTGTGAAATCAATTGATTTCACGCATCACAAACACACAACTCCATTGCCATTGCTATTGTTAATCGCTTCTTGTTCATTTCCCCACCATGGCCCCTTCTACTCCAAAGCGGCGTACCTTGCATCAACGCAAGAAGCGGACTCGTGCTGAGATTATTGCAAGTCAGCGGTGCAACAAGAAGCAAGACAACATGGGGACTCCAAAGAAGAAGAAGTCCCATCCCGTTGCTAGATGACTTGCCTCTTCTTAGTACTTTGCTTCTGACTCTATGTCTTCATCTACTCTGTCCTCAAACAACAGGGGAGTCGAGGCTCTTCTCATTCGTCATGGGATGGAAGGAGCCACCAAACCAGCGAAGATTATGCCAAGAACATCCTTGGCTGGTTTCGTGACAAGGCCGATGTACCCTCCAAGGGCAACACCAATTTCGTCCGACGTGCAGCCAATAATATATTTGAAGTTGTGCACTACGCCAACAAGGGCTTGTCAACCAAGGATGTCACTCAACAGCCTATGAGCAAGCGCCTGTCTAATTATGGGAAAGAGTCTGCTCCTCTCATGATTGTGCAGGACTCCATTCCTGTGATAGGCATCTCTCCTCTGTGTCGCCTCCTGTTGGATATGCCTTTTACCCGTGGACGACACAATGCTCTGTGTTTTCTGTGTTTTGGACGGGTCACCTTTCTACAAGTTCAATCGAAGGCTTCACAACCGTGTTGATGAGGCCAATTGTTTGCCAATGTTCTACCGTTGTGATGTCTGCTTTGTTCAGATGGGTGTGAAGATTGTGCAGAATCGCAACCATTTCTTGTTTGAGACATCTCAACTTCAACAGGTGACAGTGTGGACTGTTCTCTCTTCACCCATTTGATGATCACTCTAAGTGGTGTGCTGGTGGAAACACCCAGTAGAGAGCTAGTTCTGAACCTTGTTTGGTCTATCATTTCTGATGTGACAACCAGATTTGACAAAAGAAGACGATAGTGGCCTTGGAGAATATGGTGATAAAGAGCTTTTGTCAAGTACATTTACTATGAATTGCATGACATCCAATTTGCAACTATGTCTGGGGGAGAGTCGGAACAGGAAGAGCAGGTATGCATTAACATTGTGTCTGATGCAGATGCCCAGGATGAAGCAGACATGGCAGCAAGTGATGACGAAGTGGAAGTAGAAGTTGCAACTAGTGACAGCCCCAAGCAAGTTAAGATTGGAAAGAAACGGAAGAAGCTTAAAGTGACAAAGGTGCCCATGTCATAATTTGCTGATACTGATATGTATGCAAAGGGGCACACAAAACTTAAGAAGCAAGACTTGTCAACGGTACAAAGAAAAAGAAAACAACACGAATCTAGAGAACACAAAGCCCTGCACAACAGCCTATTTGAATTTCAAATGAATATCGGGGACAACTTTGAAAGTGTCATGGATCGTTTGAGATGGGCGATGTCAGAAGCAGAGAAGCCTTTTCGTGGACAACTGTACACAATCACAAGGAAGCTAAGGCAACAGGATGAATAGAGGGTAGGAATACTTAAACTGTTAGAATGGGTTACTATGTTGAAAGGGTAGGAAGCCGCAACCAAAGTGCGTCATCGTACAGCGCAAGAGTTGAGTTGGGCTTCATTTGTAGCCGCACAAGAATAGGTGACAGACCACCCTTATTGAATGACGGGTTGTCTAGAACATGTTCACCAAGGAAAATACCAAGGAGAGCAGAACAAACAGCTCCAACATGGATCCTAGGAAACTTGTGATGGATACCACCATCCATTGACACAAAACGGACATCAATTCCCACAAGGAAGAAGAGGTGCATCGGCAGGATTACTGAAGTTTTTTTTTGAGACCACACTAACATGCACTGCTGATATTCGTTTGGTAACACAAAGAGATGGAGAACCTGGGAGAGATGGTACAACTGATGCTATCGCAGTACACAATGTAGCTTCACCAAAGCCTCCTCCTCTACCCAATGTACAAACCCATGCAAGTCATTTGTGGAAATCACCAGAAATGAAGAATGTCTACCACTTTTCCAGAACTTGAAATTCTTGACAACGGTTTAGATCTTGAACAAGAGCAACTTCACATTGTGATATTTGAAATCATGTACCTTGAATGCACACATATGATCTCTAAGAACCTCCTGATGTATCATTGATCGAGTTCACTCCAAAAATTGATGGAGAGCTATTGTTTTTTGTGATGGATGCGCAAAACTCTGGTGCAAGTCACGGCAACAGTTTCAAGGACATGACCCACTTCTCATTGGATGTGACCAGATCCTCATCAGAACCGTCATGGTGGTACACTGAAGTACCATATGCTGTGTTCTTGCTCAAGCTTACTCCAAAAATGGATGGAGAACAAGGGTTGGTTTTTGTGATTAGTGAGCAGAAACTTTGTCACAGGCTGGCTGCAGTGGAACAGTTTTGATTATGAGACCAACGGCTTGGCGTATCTGACGTAGAGGACAACCATCTGAATGGAAATAGCAGTGGGTTGTACAAATGATTTCCCTGGAAGACAAGGACATGTCCAACTTAGAGGAGACGTTCAAAGTCACAATACAAGAGAATACAGAAGAGAGCCAGAAGAAGAGTATGCCAGTGACAACTGCGACTTGAGGAGGAGAGTGATACTCATCCAAATGGATGCAAGTCAACTTGTGTGTCAATGTCTTCTGTTCGAGTTTCGTAGTTTGGTCCTTCAGAGGAGCAAGACTCAAAACGGCTTTGCCAGGGTGTGTAGAGGCGTAGACATCACGGACCATGCTCTTCCCACTGCCGGTGGGGCGAACCAACAACACGGGTTCACAGTGATCAACCATGGCAAACAGATGGGTGAGGATATCTGTTTGCCACGCCCATGGTTCCAATCCAAAAGAATCTTTTATGACAATGGTGGAGAGGTGGATCCCATGGCAATGCGTTGGGGGTAGGAAGGAAAGCCCTGAGAAGAGACCATGGTGGGTGACTTCTTGTTTTTTTCTTTGGCGAAAATGGTGATTGCCTCCTGTGGCGAGAAACTGGCTGGTTGGCAATATGGGATCTAGTCTTTTCTGTCCACTCTTGGAATTTGTATCCTCCGTTTTTGTCCATAATAACACATGACCTAAAACTCGAACCCTAGTACTGCCGGTACTAGTACTTGAACTTGGCGGAGTACCATCTACTGTATATGTGTACCAGTACAGTAGGGGGTCGTGATACGAATGACGTCTACGAGCATCGCGACAACTACGCAGACAGCACGCACACACGAAGTTCGGAGTTGTACCTGGTGGGGCGGAGGTCAGACGGATGAGTATCGTTGATTGGTTTGACGTGCACCAATGTTTGACGTCGTTGGTAAAAGATCCTTTGAAAAAGTACGTCACTCCAACAACGTACTTGACATTTGAAATCTATGTGACAATGAACTTCCTCCATAATTCTCATTATACTGTTGCATATACTCGTATCCACATCATCTCTTTCTCACAGCCACCATGAAGATCTTCGCCCTCCTCACCGTCCTTACTACTGCTTCTGCCTTCGCGCCCACCCCTGCCTTCAACCGTGGCAACACTGCTCTTCGCATCGCTGACGACGATTTCGCCAAGCTTCAGGAGATCATTGCTGATCAACTCGAGTGTGATGTCGAAAAGGTGACGAAGGGCGCAGCGTTCACCGAGGACCTCGATGCTGACTCTCTTGATGTTGTCGAGATGGTTATGTCTATCGAGGAAGATTTCGATTGCGAAATTGAGGACGAGGCCGCATCTAACATCAAGACCGTTGGCGACGTCTGCGATTACCTTGACGCCAATGCTTAGGTTTTCAATGGTTCAACAAACATCTCATGAGGATTTCCACTGCTAAGGGGAAATGCGGTTTCACTAATATAATAGAATCACATACTTTGGAATCGCCCTTACTGTATTCTTCTTCGTCCAGAACGTTTCGCTTCCATCACATCTTGGCGTGAACTACATGTATTGTCATGTCGTGTCATCATGTATCCATAGTGGTACACGTACGAGTAGCTTTTCTTCCGAGCCAAGGAGAGGCTTGCGAACCTACGTTGATGGTTGAGAAGGACGCCTCTCTCAGACCATATCCATACCCGGTACAGTACATGTACAGTACGTGATGGCGTCCTCCGCCACCCAGATACGGCATCTGGTCTTGGACTTCTTGTTTTGCGGCTCCTTGTTTCTCCTGCCACACAGGCAGGAATTGGACAATGACTAGTAGATGTACGCGAAGAAGGGCAAGTATCCATCATGCACCGCGCCTGCACTAAAACCTACACTACCTTCTGGAATAGCTGTCAGTGATCGACACTCTATGCAATGAGCTCCCTATTTGATCATCTGCAAATCTTGCTTGGAAGAATCAATATTACGGAAAAGCAGCCAAAGCGAGATGTTGGCTGGGAACAGCGGGACGGTATTCAGCTGCCACGTGGCGAGTCCTTACCAGGTTGCCAGCACCCGCCAGATTGTAGAGATGAAGAAACGATGTTGCAGTTGTGGCTGCACCACACGGGAAAAGGCAGCCAAAGCTAGGTATTGGCTCGGGAACAGCAGGACTGTATTCAATTGCTGTCTACATAGTACCAGTTTGCCATCACCGCCAGACTGTGGAGGGAGACGCGCGTGATTTCTCATTATGAGACGTTGATACAGGTACGGCATGTAAACCTGTTCGTGGTAGCTGGACCAACACCAGGGTCGTCGCACGGTCATGCTGGTACCCCAACCACGTCGCACCTGATTTGTCTCACTGCTTAGTCATCCTAAATATGAACCGTGTAACAAAATAAAAGAACCTTGTCAGTAAACCCAAATGTCTCACTATGAGTATATTTTATCAATGGACAGGTCCTCGCGTATCAAAATCGTTCCAACGTCACTCAAGTTGAACCACGTGTTCCGTTTTCCCTTCTTACGTCTTTCAACAGATGCGAGTGACGGCTACAATGACGCAATGGTCAACTTTGTTTTCTGACCTCACTGAATGATCACATTTCCAGCTTCTCAAAAGAATTTTACGATGGCTTCCGAATCGAAAACAAAGAAGAAGCGATACATGGAGAGGAAATGTACGAGGGAGAAGCAACGAAGAAACGAGTTTAATGAGGGGCTTGGGCGCTTGTCGGAATTTCTTTGTCAAGTGGAGCCGTCTCTGCGTTCTGGCAAGAGCAAAGGTGATGATGTCGGAGAGACTATAACAAATCGATCAGAGCTCATCCAGGTAACCGTTCGAGTTATCACGCGGCTTCACAATGAAAGTGAGCAACTCAAGGCCCAGGTAGCGGGAAGGTGCCAGCAAAACACTTCATTACGAATGATGGCTCGTGTACCAACGGCCAAAGACCCCGAACCCACATTAGCCGCCAATGCTCTGATACCTCCTGCCAATCACCCTAGACCCACCAGTGCTAGAGTACCCGAATGGGAACGCTCAAATTCTACCGCACTACCACTAGAGCACAATCTCTATTCCGCATTGCTGCAAGAACAGAGACTACTCACCTTTCAGCAAATGCGACATCAATCGGCGGCCGGGAATAGTGCCAGCACTGCCAACCATCTTGCGATTCAGCCTCTCGGCAGACAACACAGTACATCTCGATTGCCCCAGTTTTCCCAGCTACCAAGCATGCCGCCAACGCGTGGTAGCTTCGACGATGTGAAGGAAGGGAACAACCAAGCAGAACCGAACCATGATCATGCTGATGCTGGGAACCAAGATGGGGGGGGATAAACGATCAGTACTTAACTTTTTAGTAGTTTTCAGCAAGCATGAAGGGAATGGCGGAACGAGCGGGCTGGTGATGCGTCATCGATGACTTGTGCCAATAGAAGAGAAGTGCCTTGCTGGCCGCTGAGATTGAAAGGATCGTCCAACACGCAACGGCGGTCTCCAGAGTGAGAAAGTTCTTGGTTTCCCTGCTGTACGTGGCTGCCCGACCTTCCTCGTTGATGTGGTACGAGAGTGGTGATATCTAAGCGCCTTCATATAGCTTTCAATATGGTGGCGTTTGCGATGAAGGTTCAATGCGTTTAAGCTGGAGGTGGTAAGAAGAATGATGTGACCACATCGGTACAAGATTTCGGCGTTTCTTGGGTTTTCAATGATGCGGGAGGTCAAGAGTGGTAGCTTCATCACTACGAGTAGGACACCAAATTTTAAGGAGCGACGCGTCGGGGTCTTACCCAGGTAGTTATGGGCTAGATCAGAGACTCGAAACGCTGAATTGGAAGACTGGGGCGTTGCTTATGGGCGATCGCCTATCGCGCGTTACTACCGAAATCTAATCAATCTAATCAATCGATCCATGTACAGTTTGCTGTGTTCCTCGCAACTTGGACGTGTGATGCTCGTGAGCTCAGACGTCTCAATCTGTCTGCCATGTCTGTGCATGTTTCGTAGTCTGCGAGCGGAGTGTCAGCTTTATGGCGACCGCCAAAACTCTAAGAATAAGTGAACCTCCTCTTCTCTGATAGTAACTTCAATTAGCCCTTTGAGTATGAAGGTTTAATAGTGCCATCGCGCCGGCCAAATTTTAGGACTGTCTTAGGTCGAGATCTATTTAGAGCGTTGAAGTCGCTGCACGTCTGGTTGGCATCTCGCTTTTTATCAGCTCTAAAACGAAGAATGACCGGTTCAGCCTGTAATTTTCAATTCGAGTTGCTCAAGCTTCCAGATATTTCAACTCGGAGAGCTCGTGAATATTTAACATACATTCCGTAGAAAGATATACTTCACAACGGAGTCAAAATCGCAAAATTCCTCATCTTGCGCGAGAGAGTGCATCAACTTCAAATTTTCTTCATAGTCAATCCTGGATCCGTTGAATTGACTACTTTGCGCTCACTGTATCCTGCTAATGTTCCAGGAGCGAGGTTTTCGGTATAAATATAAGTCCATCATTGTTGCAGATCGATCGTGCACATTGAAGGAGAATCGAGAGTGCAATGGCCGGGACGAAAGAGGTTGCACGAAGTCAATCTCGAGGAGGATCGGTTCTCACGTCACATTCGAGGGGATCGGTGCATACTATGAGCTCCAAGAAGGAACGCAGTACCTCCAAGAGACCCCAGCAAGATTATTCGTCAAAGAGCGCAGGCTCGCTGGTTGCGAAAGATGATGTCCGCGACGGCAAGTTCTTTCACATTCGAGTAACTGTTGGATATCTTACTTGCTTCCGAACGAGTGACGGTGACGGCGAAGGATCATCTGTTGTTTCAGCATATGCCTCGTTCGCCCCTTCTGCAGAAGGGAGGGGTGAGTACGATTGCGCCACCAGTATGCCGATTGACGCGGGAGTGCCTCGCCAGAATATAAAGTGGCCACGGGGCAGCGAAGTGAAGACGAGTAAGCGCCGCTTGTACCATTCTATTTTACTGAGAGCTGATGATTCCGATATCCCAAAGACTGATTCCATCCTTGATGACGGCGAGACCCCCACAGCTAGGCCTACGCCCTCATTGTACGCAACAGAGCTTGTCAATATCTATGTTGGTGTTAAGCGTGGTGACGAAACAGTTTGCCTGGGTGCAGCAACGTTGGTTGTGAACGGCCAGCCCGTTGAAGGACAGAAAGTGGATCTTCCTATGCGAAAGGTCAAGAGTAACAAGAAGAAGATGAAAAACAAAATACTACCTGAGAACCCCACCAAGAAATCAGGGGGTCTTTCGAAGTTTTTTGGAGGGCGAAAGAAAGAGAAGGAAACGGAGAAGCCGATGCCAAAGCTTGAGCGGAAAAAGTCGAATACTGAGAGTACGCTCGCCGTCGATGCGAAGAAGTTTTCCTTCGAAAAGAATGCGGTACTCCAAATCAAGCTTGACGTTATGGAGGGACTTTATGAAACCAATGGCCCTGGTCTTTGGGGTGATCTAGAGGACGATGAGGAATCCTTCGGGCCTGTTCCGGTCATTGACATCCCCGACAACTGCACCAGTGACTTGACAGACAAGTATAAGCATGAGTCCATTGAAGTGTTGGACTTCAAGCACGGAACGACGATATTGGCATCGCCCGGGGCAGGAGTAGCAGAGGAGGAGAGTAGGTTGGAAGTGTACGTTCGTGAAGAGACGCCGGAGGTACCTTCTGAAATCGAAGAGTTCTTCCAAGAACCAGAATCAAAAGGGGGCGCCTTCTATCTTTTTGGTGCTGTCCCCCATGATGAAATGTCTGAAATACTGATGACCTCTTCCGCCACTGCCGAGGAAGAAACATCTCTCTCAGCGAGTGACACGGCAACTAGGACGACGTATGAGGGCAGCAACCGGGGTGACACCCGTGGCTCGATTTCTCGCATTAGTGAATCCTCTCGAACATTTGAAGGTACCGTCTCTTTCGGCGGATACACTGACGGCGAAACAGACGGCGAAACTGACGGCGAAACTGACGGCGAAACTGACGGTGAAACCGTGGATGATGGCAAAAATTTGAAAGAAGCCGAGGCAGCAACAAGCATTCTCCTCCGTTACGCTAGCAAGCTTGGAGTACCAGTAGAAGAGCTGTTGGATGCCGCTGGTGACTCTGCATTCGAAGGCTCTTCGTACGCGAGCTCCAGAATGGACGGTAATGACGCGTCATACTCGTCGGATGACGACAGTGAGACCGAACCCAGATACACCCGTTACAGCTAACCATTATGTGAGGTCTTGAAAGTAGATGAATCGGTAACGGCATCCAATAGCAGAAAGATCTAATTTTTTGTAACTGAAAGTCCGGTGATCCAAAGGGAACACTGGCATCTTGCGACTGTATCGTTGACTTTCCCGAAATGATTGATTTGAATTACGTATTTCTGGACAAGCAGCAACATGTGTCCCAATAGCTACCTAGTGTGCACTCGCTGTTTAAACCAGATTCTCGGTGCGGCAAATTTCCCCAATGGTCTAAGTTTTGTTGTAGACTACGCTTCACTTGTGGTGCAGATTATAACCGCGGAGCAGCCACCCAATTTAAAAGAATATAATGAACGCATTCGATCTCGGGAATTTTGCAAATGGGCTTAGGCGACTGGTTCATCACGAGTGGCAGCAGCAGCAGCAGCAGCAGCAGCAGCAGCAGCAGCAGCAGCAGCGATCCAGTCAGGGAGGAGACGCTGCCGCCGAGGCAGCGAGCGAGGCCTAAGCTCAGGAGCGGTGTCTAACGGTGACCAGACGCCTGCAGCAGCTGCCTGGAAAGAAGTTGAAAGCCAGAGAAAACCTCAGCTTCGCGGAGCAATCCTGTTGGATAGGCGTTGATCATATTTCTGCGATACATCCGGACCGACTTGACACCTCTCTTGTTGGTGTCCTAGAGTACATGTACTTGTGAGAAAACAGAAGTAGGTTATGAGGGCAATATTATACAATTAATTGATAGAGTGAGACTCGTTGTGTCTTTAGTGGACTCTAGGCTCGCTCCATTGTGATGCATCGAGGAGATAGGTGAACCGCCGAGCTTGAATTGCGCTTGCTCAGTCGCCTCACAAGCTTTGGTCGGCTAGTTTCGATTCCACAACCTTGTGAGAGCGTCTCCGAAAGTCCAAATGGCACAGAGTCCAATCCCGCCACTTGGGCAATCGCTCTGCATGAGACGCCGTGCACCGATGGTTCCACACTTAGAATCGCGTTCGAGACAGACGCAAAAGCGATCACTGATGCGCTAGTTCCCAAGAAGGAATCATCCTTCAGAGCGTAGTCGATTTGACGGTGGACGAGATCTTCAATGTGTCTTCGAGCAGGATGGAGATGGTGAACAAGGTTGAGGTAGTTCGTGGCGAAAGACATTGCCGTTGGAGGATTCACTCTCCACTCAATAGTCTTGAGGATATCGCGCTCCGTCATCTCAATCTCAGCTGCCGAGTAGACGCCCTTGCTGAGATTCGCGACAATATCGGGGGTCATCGCTTCTAGCTCGTGCACTTTGATTGCGGTGTAGAGACAGGTCATGGCGACGAGCTGGAACTGGCGTTGATCGTCCAAGAAAGTTGCTTGTTGCCTTTCAACATAGCGATCTAGCAAGTTGATGGCAATGGAGACCGTGTCTCTGTCGAACTTGCAAAAGTCCGCGATACGAACACACCAGTCTACCATCATTCCTCTGATCTCGCCATTGATCATTCTTGATCCGTCATAGAGTCCCGACTTCGTTGAGTATATGGTCTCGTCTTGGCGCTTCATCGCGGTGAGGGTATCAATAATGTCAGCGTGATCCATGATGCTTAAGTTCTATGATGATGCTTCTTTGGGGTAAGGGGGCTTGTTTTTATGGAATGAGATGTGAACACAACCCGATACGCGGAAGAATCTTGTCTGAGCTCAACTGAAAGTGGTGATCGCGATCTCAAGCGGAATCGCAGTCGTGATTTCCCCTGCATGATTGACACATCTCAAGTGATCTCAAGTCGTGGAATGGGCGTTCGGAAATGTGTTTCGAAGAGCTCGAGGGATTTGAGATATGCTCATCTCTGGAAAAGTGAGTGCTACTTTTATCGCAAAGAACCGTGAACGCGCGGAAACAACCCAAGTCTCGGGACTACCTGGTACGGCCTCAGCGCGAGTTACACATGAGATTGCTTGGAGGTGATGTTCTCGGCGAAGTCACAGAGGGACGCACCCATTGGCCAATACATGTAATATACTCAGGTAAGCTGGGTAGTGTCAGCTGGAGAGAGCAGTATGTTTTCCACCACGGACGTCGCTCGAGAGCTGCTGAGGTGATCGCGGGTTCTTTGCTGGTTGACCTCTTTCACACTTACTATAATTGGTGCAGTGCTATTGCAGTGGACATCGCGATACCAAATGGTTGACTCTGCAACCCAAATCTCGCTTTCTTAATGTCAGCCATGTGAAGCGAGATTTACAGCTGAGATTTTTAAAGCATAATCAACACGCAACCCAAATCCCACTTTCGTAGTGCCAGACACATGAAGCAAGTCACATAATTATTCATCCATGAACAACTGTCATTAAAAAAAGACTCTCATTCGATTTCTCGGGTCTGACTCGTTAATGCAATGACGATAATCTACAGGAATAGGTACTCCACAATGATGCATGTGCGCGAGTGTATGAATTCAGATTGGAAACAGTTACTACGTGGTATGGCCATCGTGAGCAACCATGCTTGCTTTCCACCCACAAATGGCATCCAAACCTTATGCAGAGTTAGTGTTTGCTTCACCCCAGTCATCGTCCACACCGTAGCTATTCCCAAACTCTTCGTCGCTATCTTGGGAGGCCCGCTTGCGTCTGGATACTCGTGCTGTACTTCTAGCAGTCCGTTTCTTGGGCTTCACAACTTCGATTTCTTCCTCATCTAGAACCTCAACATCATCGTCGTCGTCATCATCATCGTCCGCATAGACAGTTTTCGCTCTGCTCTGTCGTTTGGGTCGTGCGCGAGACTTTGGAGGGGGTGGCGCTTCGACGGATTCATCGTCGTCGTCTTCTTCGGAGACGGGTGCCTTGCGCTTGGTGGTCCGCTTACGTGCCGGGGCCTTGGCAGCGGCCTTTTTACGCCCTTTCCGGGGCGGTGGCGATGTTTCCTCCTCGTCCTCATCGTACGCTGGCTTTCTCTTTGAGCTTGCACGTCCCCGTTTCGGTTTGGGTGTTTCTTCCTCCTCTTCATCCTCCTCCTCTTGGTCCTCCTCTTCATCATCTTGTTCGTCGTCATCTTTCTCATCGGCTTCACGGGACAAAAGTTTCTTTTGCTGCTTGGCCAGCATTTTGTTGGTGGCCTCGCTCATTGCCTGCTTGATTTCCTTATCTACAAACTCTTCGAGTGCGATCGTGAGTTTCGCCTCGTCCAATACCTCCAGCTTCTTGTCAGAGATCTCCAAATTGTCCTTGATAAGATCTTCAATCTTCATCACATCCTGATCTTCGGGAACAATTGGTTTGTCGAGCTTCTTCTTTCGTTTGACGCCAGAGCGATCACCAGTTTCCTTGCGGCGGTGAAAGAGTAGGAGATCGGAAGGATTGGCAACCTGTCCAACGAAGCGTGCTCCAAATCTCTGATTGTTGAGCACCGTGAAACCAGAGTGTTCCACCTTGAGTCGCACCAAGTGCTGATCGGGTTGTTGGAGCTGGTACACAAGGTCTTCTTGTTCGTCTGGATCATTGCCTTGTTCTTTTGAATCAATCAACAACTCCTTGCGTTTTTCCTTCGCGTTGTGCATCAGAAGTTTGATTTCACTTTCCAGAAAGCTGGTGACCTTCTCGTCAATCTTGGGGTCGTCTGGTTCAAATCCTTGCCCGTTGAGACTAATCTCTCCCATCAGGAATGATCGTACTTGGGTCAATGGACATGGAGTAAGCCGAAACTGATTGTTTCGAATATCCAAGAATCCCACATGCTTCCGAATGGACTCTCCTGCCGTCAAGGAGGTCGCCACCGACGAACCAGGTTGTGAGATTCGAAAGGTACCCACCACGCTTTCCGAAGGTTCAATGAGGCACTCGTGCTCGTGGCCCCACACTACCAGATCCATCCATTCGGGAATCATGGTTTCGTGAACGCAATTTTTACTACCTCTTCCTAGATCGCGATTTTGGTGGAGGGCAAATATGTTGAACCAATCTCCCTCTCCCGGTCGTTGAAAGCGGACCTTTTTGGATTGCCACATACGATTGAGACGCTCGTCTCGCAAGGATCCCATTCCGTAGAGAGCAACTTGGGTATCACCCTTTTTCAAGAGAATGGGAGAAATCTCCACCTTGTCAACTGCATCTTGACGACCAAAATAGTTGACAAGAGAAGAAACAGAAAGTAAATCCAGAGCGGCAAGGAGTTCGGTACCATCACGGGTTGGATCGTCGTGGTTACCGTGAATCGAAAAGACTGGGAGGTCTGCAATGAGGACGTGTACAGTGTAGTTGTTTTAGTTAGCATGGTCGCATGGTCAAAAGCAGAACAACCTATGAACACGACACGCCTCCTCGTAAGGCATTCTATCATGTACTCACCAACCGAAACGAATTGTTGTAGATAATTGGCTTCTCCGTGAGCAAAATTCCCCTCACTCAATATTTGAATCTGAACTGGATCTGGACCCATGGTGTATCGTTTGAGAATCTCCATGGTCTTGTGGAGAGTTCGTCGAGTTGGCTTGTTGTCGTGGAACAAGTCACCAGCGAGAAGGACCATGTCGGACTATAAAATAGAGAACAGACGAGAAAGAGGATTGAGCGAGAAAAAGCATGGTTCAAACACAATGCCGTGAAGGATATAGGATATAGGATGTACTTGACAGGCCGCATTGGTACATTGGTAGCATTGCAGACACACTCTTGATGGATCGACCAACCGACTGTCTCCAAGTCCAATATAACCGTACACGTACCTTGTATTTCTTGGCTAAATACAGCACTTCCTCCAAAGCTGCAAAGGAGTCTAATCCGCGAGCTGGATCACGCTCCATGTATCCCAAATGATTGTCTGTCGACACCAGGATACGCATAGTATCCTCGTCTGGAGGACCCAGCTCGTCTATGGTGGGAGCAGACATGATACAACGGACAGCTGGATTCGAGACAGCAAAGGTAGCAATGAGCAATGAGCAATGAGCAATGAACCTTGACCAAGTTTTGGAGGGTACTGTATGTGTCAACCGTAAGATTTGCCGCCAAGAGACTTGCCGCCGAAAAATGAAGGCGGTTCGGGCTTTTTAACCTCTTGGCGAATTCCTCTACATCAATTATACTTACCTGCAATATTGAGGAAGCACGCTCTGTAGTAGTTCTTGAGGTGGCACAGGACTTTACGACCAGTATTTTGCAATTTGAAACTTCTGTTTGCATGTTCATGTACAGTACTAGTAGAGTCTACTGGAGTACTCCAGTACAGTATTTCATGTATTCAGTATACTAAATACTGCACGGGTACGATGAGTACTGACTGATCTACTGTATTCCCACAAATTTGAATCTTGCGAAGCGTTGTGAAGCATTGTGAAGCTCTCGTTTTTACTTTTATTTTTGGTCTTTTTCGTTTCATTTTCATTCTTCCGACCATGACGCGCTTGATTCTGTCTCTTTTGCTCCTTCTTTACGCAGTTGCAGCAGTCGCAGCAGACGAGCCTCTTTGTATCTACAGCAGTCCAGAGTCCAACAGCTCGATTGTAGATGGTGTCAGTGTAGAG
>JAVCKV010590411.1:0-29482 GCA_032274145.1 Herpochondria borealis
ATCTCGATTCCGGACTCCAGCGCTTGGCATGAGGACGATGATGACTTGATCTGGAGTCCAATCGATCTCGAAAATGTATTTGCTGATGTCTTTGATGGGGAGGATGACAACGATTTCGACTTGTTTGATCTGATGTGAAAAGCTAACGCACCTACTATTTATTCATGTCACACACATAGGAAGTGGAGGTTGTCTTCAACTGCCACAACGCGATGATCGGCAGCGCGCTTCTCATGCTTGGCATGGCCTTGTTGGCCGTCGCATGTAAAGATTCATGGACCACTGACTCCCATGACTTGTCTGAAGTCTCCCTTCTCGGTGCCATATTATAACTGGTATCTGTAATGTCTACAGGAAGGACGGTTATCAGTGGGACGGAGTTGGCTATGTCAGCCTTTCTAGGCATGATGGCATGTACAAGGTGCACAAGAAGGACAGTTATCAGTGGGGCGAAGTTGGCTACGTCAGCCTTTCTAGAGATGATGACAAAAACAAAGCGTAAAAGAAGGACGGTTATCAGTGGGACGAAGTTGGCTACGTCAGCCTTTCTAGAGATGATGACAAAAAACAAAGCGTACAAGAAGGACGGTTATCAGTGGGACGAAGCTGGCTGCATCAACGATCAGCATGGCCTGCCCAACGCATACAAAAAGGACAGACAAGTTTGGCTATGCTCAGTGCAAGGATGATTTTGGCGGTGTTGCTGGCGGAGCGTTGCTCTTGTTGTCACACAAACACAATGTTGCGCAATAGACAAGACGCTTGCTCGACGGCCAGTTACAGATAGAATATGAGCTTTTTCAGGGTTTTGATTTCTCCAATGCGCTCGGAGTCGTTTTCTCTTTCTTGATGGAGACATTTCATGTTCTCCTTCCAACCGCCAGTACTGTACAATGTACTTCTCCCCAAATAGTAGGCCGGCACATTTCGTTTTTCACCCATTCCAACTTCCCAAATATCTCTATGGAACTTCTTGCGGCAGGATTTGCTGATTGGCTCAACACAAGTTGCATGTGGATCCAAAGCAAGGTGCCTTGCGGCATCGGATAGGCTTGTCTTATCCGCTTCCCGTATCGCCCGGATGACGATATTGCCTTGTCGCATCGGGAGTTGGAAGGCATATATGCAAAAAGTGAGATGGTGTGAAGGAAAGGCGCGCGGCAGCAGATGGATGTGGGCTGTGGGAAGGTGTCTGAGTCTGATCTGATCGTCCGTCCCAACGTCGTACAGTAGCCAAGTAGCAAGTAACTTGGTCCCTGGCCACAGCCTAGCCTATCGTAGTGACCAGGTAGACAAGGGTCTCTACCGATCAATAAGTTCAGCAACAAGGCTGCATCGCTTCGCAGACCAGTGTCCTGCGCCGTCTTGTCCATGCGGTTTTAGCAGCACTAAAAGCAACCTGGCGTGATCCAACGACATCTTTGTTGTTCAGACACGATTGCCTTTTGAAAGTACGATTGAGAATTTATGTTACGTTTGCACGGACGCATAGCGCCTGTAGAGTTCTTCATGCTAGTTCGTTCCAATTCACTGTCAAGGAGAGGCTCTGCCAAATAGACAAGGTCTACTCTCTACTGATGTATGGCTACAACACCAGCCGTTGCGTCTTATGCCAATCTACTAGAACGTCTGCGATGGGAGAGGCACCTTGTTTGCATTTTAATCCTCCCACGCATAACTTCATACAGAGAACGAACATGGAGATTTGGAATAGCTAATGTCAGTTGCTACCACTTACAGCACTAACTGGCAAAGCGTTGGTGACACAGGGCTAACTCTGACCTGAAGAGTGATCAACACCTACACAAATTCACCAATAGCCGTCGTTCCTCATCAACTTGTTCTTCAGAGACTCGTACATGGGGTCCTGAATGGAAACGTTGTCTTCATTCTCTCTCTAGTGATTACGCAGCTGGATTAGTACCTTTCTCTCCGTGATACAGAATCATACTGTCGCGATGTTTCATTGCAAAACCCTTCTTCACCAGACGGTCTTCAAGCTTATCATTGTTTTTGTGCAACACCACTCGTACCAATTTGGAAATGGATTGATTTAGTCTGTTGTGCTTTTTCTTTTCACTATCCTCTGGCATGTCAGTTATTGATGCAAAAGAACATTCGAAGGCATGTGATGCACCTATGGATCGATGCGACAAACGCATAGAAGCATCTCCTGTATCAAGAGGTGTCATGGTGAGTGAGAGACATTGACATTTTGACACCATGTGTGTGATGTGACAGCAGTGTGCACGACGAGAGCCACAGTGGCGCACATGACGAGATCTGCATGAACAATGCCATCTATCTGAGTGAAGGACCAAACCAATCAACACCCTAACCATACCAGAACTCACCTTCTTGGTTGTTGGCATCGGTCATGGTTTATTTTGTGATATTGTGTCGTTGTTCCAGAGTAGAGGTGTTCTCTTCGTGATTTTGTGTTGCGAAAGTGCAAAATTCGAAAATGTGAGAGACGCCTGTGAACCAATTTCTGGACACTATTGCAATAGCCCCTTGTTCTTTGATAATTCCTCGGAGTCAGGTAGCCAATCAGAGGCCAGAATGCTCCCTCCCTTTGTGCAAGAACATAGGCGTGTGATGGAAGTCTCCAGGCGCGCTAGTTAGTCAAAAAGGCCCGCTATGAGGCATACTCCTCCGTACACATACAGAAGAGTGGATGGCATAAGCAAGCAGCTATTACGCTGGACCACAACGCGGAATTGGGTGCACGAAGCAGAGATCCAGGTAAGGGACTGGGATCGGGCTGGGTTTGAACCCAAGACTATTACATAACCCCGTCTCTTCAAGAGTCCTAAAGCAAAGACCAAGACGTCTGAAATTTTGAACCTTTGCCTGTTGAAAGCCCAAACGCCAGGCTAAACATGTCTAAAATCATACCTGGCATAAACAACTACGTTGTCGATTGTTATAGACCTCCAGTTGCAGTTTCGCTGACCGTCTCTTAGACAATTGGCCACATTATCCGCGAAGTTGAACTGCAACAAGCGACTCACAGAGCGTCATAGCCTGCCAGACTGGCAAAGTCCTTTCCCTCACAACAAAAATGCCACCATCATAATTCCAACATACGTTGAATGTCCTCTGGCATTCGGGATCAGACTTGAACTTCATGCGAAGTCCTTATGTACCAGTAGCTCGTGAGTAGAGTGCAAACTCTAGCACAAAGTTATCTTCACCTCCAGCAATAACTCTGTCTCTGCATTTTTGTTCAAGGTACCATTGGAGGTCACACGGCATAATAATGTATAAAATGAAATTGCAGCATGCCCCAGGTCAATTATGATATGTGTGGGGGAAGTCTCGCATCAATTAGCCTGGTTCAACAACAGTGCATAGTCTGTCAGAGGTTTTGTGAATCCGTACTTCCTTTTCAGACTACTTGTTCGGCTTTTAGTGTGTAACCGTAGTTGGGCTACACTTCTAGACTCTTCTTCTTGTTTGTTGTTCTCGTAGCCTACTCTAGTGGAGAGAGGGAGAGCTGATGACGACCTGTACACAGACATACAACAAGCCGCTACCTACCAACCTAAGGTTGAGTCTAGACCAATATGTTGTTTGGTATAAGCAATGACGGGCAGTAACATCTAGCTAGGACGATAGCATACAAATAGTCAGCCTTTGGACGGACATGAGGGCTAGTTGTACGACACGAGCCAGCTCAAATCCAGTTTTCAAGGTCCATCTTCGCGGGCCATGTCGTACACGTGTACCTCAAAGAGCACTAAACTGGAAGCCTTCTTCATTATGTTACAGAAGTAATAGGTCGGAGCCTTCATCATGATGCTGTGGTTCGTCGTGCCAATTCTGACTCTTGCGGGATCGTTCGAAAACCTGAAATAAAGACCTAATGCTCCTCGTTTTGGACCAAGCTGCACTATCTCCCTGTGTACGGAGTTAATGTGAGGTGCGTCCTTGGGGAGGACCTCTTTCAGGCATGAAACGAGTACAGGTGCTTCGTTTCGTGGTGAAATGAGTACTTTTGGGGTCCAAATGCGCAGACAGAGGTGATCTCTCTTTCTAGGATCCAGAAAGATAACTTGTTCTTTGAGACTTATCTTGATAGTTTGGTGATTACGGTCATCATCAGCTTGATCGCTTGCTGGGAGTAGGGCAACAGGATTTCCGTCGTAATATGTTCTTGGTTCAAGGCGTACTTCGAGTATTTTCGAATTGCATCCATGTACAAGTACTATACCCGGGCTACGGAGTACGTACAAGAGCACGGGCTGATTGATCTGGTACGAGCTGTGTCTCTCACAATTAATTTGACCCAAAACAGCCTATCGGAGGTACTGGTTTATAAATAAAATAGCTACGAGTTGTTAGCTTCTACGTGTAGACGAGAAGTTGGTGTGTCGCTGGAAGTGAGGTCTCGACTATTGGTCGAGCATGGGCAGTAGTAGTCGCCAGTTTTAGTGCTATCACAATATGATAAGAGTCTACCTGTAGACGCTGCGCGGGCCATGTACTTCTCTCGAGAGCTGCGGCAGAAAGTTTTGAGATAATGCGAGAAACATCTCTCTGGTAGTCTACTGTACGCGTACATACACCCATTGTTGTGACAACAACAACGTCATGTAAGCATGTAAATGACTCTATGTAGGTTGTTCTCGTCCCTCGCTAATATCTACGGCATGTATCAATGAGGAGCCACGAGAACGCCTGGTCGTGTTGACGGCGCCAGCAAGACTACATCACGCAGACACCCCACCGACAAGTCATTTCCACAGAGTTGCACAAACTCCTGTACCACATTGTAGACAGTCACCATGACGATTAGGAATACCCACACCATGAGGAATGACGTTGGTTTCGAGGCTGTAATTTCACCCGCAGCCTTACGTTTCTTGGGCACCTTAGTTTGTAGAGTGAGGAGTCCCATTTTCGAATCCGCCGAACACGAAATGGCATGATACGGAACCTCGCCATCTCCCTCCAGTGGTCGTGGAAACGGGCGTGCACAAATGGCGGAAACGGGAAAGTCGTGCACTTCCGGGAATGTTTTGACGACTTTCCAGGTTGGTATGTCCACCAACAAGATATCACCATTGGTACTGCCCAAGGCCGCTAATCCAGCATCTTCCGAGAGTCGAAAGGACGAAATTGGAAATTTCGAAATGGGTGTACGCACATCCACCTTGTAGCTCAAGTCGGGCTGTTGCAGCCATCGACTCAAAAAGGCAGTCCCACGTTGCGACGAGGCCACCGTGTAGACGACCTTTCCCTCGAGGTCTCCAAAGGCACACCCTCGCACCATGTTGCGCACGGCACGACGCGAGGGTTTCTTGGGTTTGGGAGCCTTGGGGTCGAAAATGTCACATTTCAAGACGGCCACACAGTCACCCCCTTCTTTCCAGACACGCGCCGTCCCATCCTTGGCCGACGACACAATGTAGGAGGATCGCAATGCAAATTGAACCGCACAGACGGCCTTTTCGTGACCTTGACAGCTAAACAAGTGGTTCCAAGGATCTTGTGCAGTGTCAGCCATTTGGAAGACTTCCACAGTGCCTTCATCGCATCCGACACAAAAGGCTTTTCCCATGGCATGAACATGAATGGCATTAATGAGTCCCTTGTCTTTTCCCACGTCTACTTTACCCATTGCAAGACACTCGAGAGTCACCATGTTGATGCTGTACCGCAAGACTTCATATCCAATCGCTGCCAACAACCAAACAGTCTTGGCAATGGGATCCTCATAGACTTGAATGGCTCCGCAAATCTCAACACCGGTACTAATCTCGACGAGTTCATCATGTGGAAACAAGAGACACATTTTATTGTCGACTCCAGTCTTGGCGGATCCTCCTCCACCACCGTAGGCAATGATGGAAGTACCATTGGAACCAAACCAACTAATGCAAAAGACTGGAACGTCAATGGGACGGATCTTCGAAGGGGGCTTCAGTTTGGACATGATTGATGAATCTATGTGCGGAACGACTGAAACAGAGCAATGATAGAGACACAGTCAACGACTCAACTACCACAAAACGACGATGCCAAAATGCCAAGTGTCATTGTGGTATGAGCGTGGCAACGACTGGTTCGCCTGCTAAGGTTACGGATAGTGTCCTCATTGTAAGTAAGTGACAGTACAGACAGTCCCCGTATCAAGTACAGAGATTTTCTACATACAGACAGTACATTTTGTATTATCAGCAGTGTTGAGACTAGTCTTCCAAAGCAAACAAACTCCTCCAATACTCGAACTCTGTTGCTCAATGACTACAATATATGGATAGGAGCTTTGCTTGCTTTTCATTAGATGTGCCTTGAAATACGAAAATAGAACTTGATGCGGGGACCGTCTCCTCTCTCTAGGAATCTGGAACCTTCCTTCTGAGCCTAATAATGACAGAGTAGCGTGACCTATCTTTTTCAAAATGGCTAGCCGTGATTTGAAACTCTCCTAGCAATTTTCCTGTCCACGTTAAGTATCAACCCTTGGAGTTACAAAAAGAGGTTCAACGCTCACGGCATGACAAGCATCGACCAGTGGGAGACATGCACGCTAAGAGTCAATCTCATGAGGAGGAGGAGAACATTATGCTGAAGAAATCGAAATCAGCAAGAACAACAACGCCATAGAGAATCAGCAAGCAGCAACATCATGGCACCACTTGACAATTACGATCGTGATTGCTGGTTCGTGGACGATGATACACCCATTATCCACAACCACAAGAATAACAAGACAGGAGATCGCATCAAGAAGTTTCTGAAAACCTGCGTCGAGTCTGTGGACAATACATGCATCAAGTATTGTTGCAATGGATCTCCAGTTTTGGACGACGACGATGCTTTTCTGAAATCGCACAAACATGTCTTGTCCCAAATAGGAGATACGGTTAGTTTGCATGCTTCTGCGGATGATTTGGAAGAGTTTGCATCCAAGGGTGGTTTCTACGATGGAACATTTGTATTGGAGGATGAAGACTTGTTTGATGCAGCCGACATGACTGTCATTGGGTTTAACGAAGAACGCGTTCCAGCGGTGAGGCGGGTTACAAGAGACAATTACGACGACGCGGCATCGTGGTGGTCTTATTCGTCTAAAATCTTGACGGGTCCCAAATCAATGTCTGCTGTGGAACTGGAGCGCCTACCAATTACATGAACCAGTCTGCTACCCTCGAACGGTTGTCTCGGACTAAATGACTTGGACTATAACCGTATAATAAAAGACAAATGTAAAAGATTGTTTCCTGAAATCGAAGCCGAGTTTTAGCACAAATGGTACAATAGAAGGAGGGAAAGGCAAGTAGCTGATGACCCTGATTGCAATGATGACCTTGTTTTCTCGCAGCTAGTCGTACTAGCACTTGCAATCTCAACTGTAATTAATTAGCTACTGCTTCGTTCTCGAATCGCGAGCTTAGCAGGTAGAACCACGACCTCCAACGCGTACGAGACTAGGCCTATATCTGCTTTCCACCACACTTGAGCACGTGCTGACCATCTACTAGGCTCAGACTTGCTCTATTGGACGAGCGACGCTTCCTCTAGTAGACAGTGATGTACTATTCTATTATATCCTCCTATTCAGTATTAGTGTTGCTTGAGAGGCACACGAATCATGCGACGACGCGTTCCATCCTCTTGTCGTTCCAAGAGGCACAGGACCAAGGAATCGCCCACACCAATGTCTCGTTCCGTGACTGCGTGATAAGCTTGCGTCAGTTTGACAATTGCTTCCTCGGACGAATCATCCACTAAATTACCGCACGATGAACTGAATAATCGATCCAAAATGGGCTGCAGCAATTCACGTCCTGTTCCAGCCGTGCCAATGGCAACTTGTTCCATACTCCCAATGGCATCGTACACATAGACACTGCCATCACTGCTGTCGTCGTCTACTGTCGTGCTCAATCCACCCACGACACAAAAGGCATAGTAGGGAAACCCCCGTCGTGAATAGAGTGTCTGGGATAATAGTTGCGCCACGTTGGAGGGTGACAGCGACTCGGGTCGAGCGCGGGCTTGAAACGAGAGCTGTCGTTGCAGTGCACTGCAGTCGGACTGACATCCTGCGGCACCAATCAATGTTGATGTCGTCGTCGTAATGCTTTCATCACCGTTCAACTCTGGTAATGACAACGCATCGTCCCGCGACAGACCCCAGAGTCGCAACAGATTGCGAGTGTAAATCTGATATCCTCCATCCATCATTCGTGTATCGGACGCGAGCAGACAGTAATTCTTTCCAGCAATGGCCGATACTAGACCTCCATTGAGTTGGTAAGGTTCAAACTCGGCAGCAGTGACTACTAAAGGGAGGAGCAGCAGTCGCTTCAGAGGCATCATGGTTGACTGATGGTGGTTGGTTGCTGCAAAATAACATTGAAAATGAACGAGAAGAGTTGAAACTGGATTCTACTCCCCAGCAACTCCTTGCGATCTCTGATGAGCGCAGAGAATGTGGCTCTCAAAACAGGCAACATCAGCAACCACCATGTCGTCCTCGCAGGCTGCTTCCAACGTCTTTTCCTTTCCTCTGGCACTCTCTGATACCAACCAATCCTTGCATTGCTCTCTTCACAAAGTCTCCAACCCTTGTGCGCTGGCCAAGAAACTCAAAGACAGCAATAATAGTGTTAATTTGGCCTTGATGGATGCACGACGGCTTGTATCCATCAACCAGCTAATTTGTGCTGCCAATCAAGCAGCTCATCGAACATCGCCCACACGAGATGCTTTGCTTCTATCCGCCGTGAGTAGTCACATGGGTCATGTCATGCGAGATACGGCATTCTTGGGAGAAAATAATACTGCTCAGGAGGAGGAAGAAGAAGCAATGGTGCTTGTCTTTCAGATTACTTCAAACAGTAGTACATCAGCATCGGACGATGCAGAGTATCTAAAGTTGTTGGAACAGAATGACCTTTTAGATTCTATGCAACCCGATATGGACGACTATTTTGCCAAACAGAGGGAAACATCGAAAAAACAGTTTCAACAATGGTACAAGTTGACGGATCAAGAAATGGTCTTTTCGTTGGAATCCAGCGTCTTGACCAAAGTTGCCACCAAGATGGTGTAGACAGACTACGGTTGAAGTGGAGCGATGATATACTACAATGAACGAATGGATGTTGTCAACACAACGCCCACAGTCGTCCTGCAATAGAGAAGACGCGGCGGTGCTGAACAGAACCTACTCTTGATTCAACCAGGAACCATCGATTAATAAAATAGAACAGAGATTCAGCACACGATCTGTCAACTCTCTGGCCACACTTGGCGCCAAGGGACCCTGGGACATTACAAGCTTTAAGGGTTAACCCAGACTCATGGCGCTGTTTGCTGGAACGCCAGACGCTGAGTTTGTCGAGGAGATACCAATAATTGTTGGAGTCCGCGAATCTGCACGGAAGCGAACCGCAGCGACGAGGAGGAGCCACTTTGAGCTCGTTGCGGGAAGAGACGGTCTAATCCTTCGAAAACAACGTCCAGTTCTCCTATCTATTGACTATATGGTCATGACGATATGTCCCAACAGTATATTCGACCTCCCGAAAAATCAGGGCCCTGCTTGGAAAGTTGTTCTTCGAACCCAGGGTTTTGAACGTAATCTCGAGTAGGTGCTTTTGAGCATGTGCAGGATTCGAAAGCAAACGCAGATCCTGCTTCAGATTATGCACCCCTTGACATTCAATAAAACTATGAACTACTTATTTCATCTCTCTGTCGTAGCGTGCATCATATATGATATTCTATTCCGTTGCAGCGATCAGAAACCGTCCCTCATGGTACGTATCTATTCTACCACCACACCCACAGCTTCCTTTTGTCCCGAGACAATGATGGACCTTCTCTCTGAAAGAATTTCAACGAGCTACGAATTCCATACTTTCTTCAACGCCAGCATGATCGGCTGCCACTAGGGCAGGATGCTGGGATCGAGGTCTCCAGCTACTGTTATTCTTGTTCTTGACGCTGTTTGGTCCGTTGATGTTCAAACTATCTTCGTGTGGTCGAGCGTCAAACTTACCCGACGAGAACAATCCTTTCAAACGTTTTAGTAAGCCCTTCTTATCTTGACTGCGCGTGTCAGGAGGAGGAGGTTAGATGATTGATGATTGGCTCTTATTTCGAGATTCGCAGAGATTGAGTACACGCATGGCTTACCTTGCTGAGCTGCTGCTTGAAGCGTGAGATGCATCCATGGTGAGACGTGACGAGCCTTGTAGTGAAACAAAGAGTGAACGATTTGGCCAGATTGTCGATTGGTCTCTTGCGCTTTCAGTGTGGCAACAAAGGCCAGATTTCAGCACATGCACATACGGAAGTGGGTTGTGTCCATTAAAAACAGTTTGTCGCAGTACCATGTTGAAGATGAGGAATATTCTAAACCAATGAAAATGGGTTATTGTGTGCAATATATGAGGGGACAGAATGGGCGGACACTTATTCGGATGCTACTGACAAACTTTTGTATCATGACAAAGTCGATTAGCAGAATCTTCGAAGACACTTTCTGCATTCTGAAGGTTTCAGTCTTGGGGCAATTTTTGTGGATCTTCTCTAAATTGCCTTGCAAATGTCGTATTTACCAAGCGACAATAGTAGCGTCAAGACACCATCTAGAACAATTTTGTCGTCCGAGGAATTCGAAGTATCACCGCTCAAACTGAGTGGCGATCAACACAACTAAGGTTAAGGTTTGGCCCTAGTAAAATTCTTAACTTACGAGAGAGAGCTTGGAAGCAGAGCTCATTGGTTCCTAGCTCCTACTTTGGCTGGTCGTTCGATCGGTGCATAGTTTATAGCCGCTGGTCCTCTCAATGGATACGCAGTAGTAGCACCATGGCCAAAACACAGGCAAGTTTGGACGTTAGTTTTCACGTAAAGTGATTTTTACGTAAAGTGACAGCCATCAGCATCGCTGTTTTTAGACACCAGAGGATGCTCTTACTGAGGGACAAATGCTGCGCTTCCACACTATCTCGATGTGCGCGAAGCGTTTTGCGTCGCAGCCAGTTCTTGTTTGCTCTTTTCTTTGCGGCTAACGAGATCTCGAAGACTTCCTCCCACCCGACTTGCAATCGTAGATGAAGTCGATGTGGTTGAACTGTCAGGGCTTTCCATGGCGTTTCTTGATAGCATTTCAATCCATCCTTTGAAGTTCTTCTAAAGTAGGGAAAACACCGAGTGTGAGAAGGAAGGAAGTATGGAGATGCAACGTGAAAGACGACTTCACTTACCTCATGTAAGAGGCATGGCGTCAAGTTTTTCCATGTTGGAGCGTGATTGCCACACGTAGGCCATATGCCAAAAATGTGAGTCCGATTGCTACCTGTATGCCATCTCTTGGGTCGCACTTTCATCTTGCAGTCTTGGACTTGCCGCGTGGGTCATTTACTAGCTGTGGTTTGGTAACTGGTAACCGATCGTCAAGACGCCATCTGGTTCTTCGGAGGAGGTTAGACCTTTGGCATTGGAAATTATGCTGGGTAATTTGGGTACTCTTATTCTTTCTTCTGCATGCTTGGTGTCAGCTGTAAGCTGTGCAACATCAATAAGAGCTTTTCAGGCGCGTTTCTACATGTTGAACTCACTGCTGGCTAGAGCACGTGCTTCACACGCGGTTGGCAAAGACTTCCTTGTTGGCGATGGGTTTTCAAACTGTAGGACGACCCCCTCATGCAAAGTATTGGCGATCATCAGATAACTATGTTTGTTTCTACGAAGTCAGCAGGTCTCCTGGTTAAGCCTCGTCTTCCTTAGGCCGGTCTTGCGAATCCTCCGGGAAAGTGTTGTCCTGAAGGCATAGACATGACTGGGTGATCGCACGTTTGGTACTGGTGTTTTGTGGCATCTGTGTGTCGACCAACACTCTCATAGGGGTGGAAAAAGAGTGAAAAGGAATTGCGTGTAGTCCTAGATGGTGTTGGTTTCGCAAACGATGATTGCAAAGTGGATACACCATAAGACAGTAAAATAATGCTGGTTTCTACTAGTTGTACATTACAATGGCGAATGCTAAACTCCCCTTTGGAAGCAGACCTCACATATCACATAGGGTCCATAGCTCTGCCTTTCCCCGCTAGTTCCTTCTGTGCATTGCTTACAGTCTGGCTGGGATCAATAGCCGTGACACAATCAAGTGGGTTTTCACGATTGGTGACCAAACAAACACCGTCAGCACTGCCTTTTTTGTACCAGCAAAGGATGTTCTTGTCGTGGGACAAATTCTGCGCTTCCACCACAAGTCAAACTGTCTCGATGTTCACAGAGCCTTCTTCGTCGAGGAGGCTCTTGATGTTTCTTCTTGTCTTTTGCAAAGAGATTTCTAAGACTGCCCCCCATTCGGCTTGCAATCGTAGATGAGGTCGATGTGGTTGAGGAATTGTCTAGACCTTCCCCCATGATTCTACTTGATAGCATTTCAATCCCTAGGTGTTCTTCTGAAGTATGACGAATGTGAGCAAGGGCGGAGCAACGTAGACAGAGAGACTCAACGTGACCACTTACTTCTTGTAAGAGGCATGGCGTTAAGTTTTGTGTCAAGAATGTTATGGGTTGTGTCAAGGGTATTCTCTGTTGGAGTCAGATTTTGAGATGAAATTGCAATTTGCAATTGCAACGCTGATAGTTTTGTGTGATTGCCGTCTGATCGAAGAGTTCGGATGCAAATTGTGAGTCGGGCGTTTTCGGTGGCGAGCAGAAACCGTGTTCTATGCTGTTTTATGGTCGCTCACTTTCGAACTTTATTGCTTCAACTTCCAGATTTTGCTGGGTTGTGTCAGTTGTGATGGCTCTACCCGGTACGCACATTGGGTATACAAAGTAAGATTCATTCACCAATCTACTCTACTTTTCTATCGCCTGCATCTGCACACGTCATCGTGTAGTATTGATTCAAGTGCACCTAGAGATCACACGTGATATGACTGCCTGCCTGCTGCAATCTAATAGCTGTGAGGTAACAGCGCGAGACTTCTATTCATCGTCCGTCAACTGGGACGAGGGAGCTGATGCGGTCTTTCACAAGGCCTCGAGGATTCTCGCGTTCGGGATGAGAGTGGCGCCCTAAACGGCTGCCAATTATATTGGCCTGTCGGGTCACGCAGCAGCAGTGCTCTGGCAACTGGCATCTGGTGCCAGCTGTGCCCGATGGCTGCTCTATACGTGTGGTATATCTAGTAACCAATCTACTCACTACCCGGTAGAATGTATGCACTATTCTCTACTTTACTATCGTGTAAATGTGCGAGCTTTCGCACTATTGAAGTGTGGCTATCGGACGTGATGCTGCCTGTCTGCTAGCCTGCAAAGCCTGGCAACATCTTTTGTCCGCCCGACTTCTCTCCTCTCTAGAGATCAGCGAGAGAGAGAGAGAGAGAGAGAGAGAGAGAGCGATCATCGGTCACAAACACGAGTTGTTCCTACCTTTAGCACAACCTCTCTAGTGCCGCACCAAAACCAGATTGCGTCGCCGTTTCGGAGGTAGAGTGGTGTCACCGTCTAACGCCGATGACAAGACACGTCCCAGAGAGATCTCGGCATTGCGCTCACCACGAACACAACGGTCAACTGGAAAACGATTTGATGTGGTGTACCCACCCCTACAAGAGCACTGAACTCCAAAGTAGGAGCAAGGTAGAACCTCAACCGTCAGACAGTCCCGTGAGAGTTGAGGCAGCAGCAAGTTACTGCCTGTAAGGACCGTTTCATCCCAATCCTATTCGTATTCGCAGTGCTAAACACCATGCTAGGCGGATATCAAAAGGGTTCTAGCACATCAGCGTAGAGATAGATCAAATGTCTGAACAAGAGAAGAGGACTGCTCAGGCATTGCCGTTTGGCTGCCAACTATATCTTTGTAGATTTAGTTATTTGTAGGTCATTCTCTCTAGAACGTTTCCGGAGTGTGGTGCTTCTTCTTGACACTCTCCTTGTCAAGAAGCATAACAGAGAAATATGTAAAGACTCACATCACGAGAGCCTCAATTTGATTGCTCCTCTCCAGGCTGTTGGTGCTTGGCTCGCAGCTGTGGGTGCTCTTGTCTTGGACGATATTCAGCAGCGCTTACTAAATCCAAACTGTTTCGGGGTTGAAATCGCTTCGGTCTTTTCGGAAGATCGTCTTCATAAAATTTCAAAGGGGCCTCCACATTCTTCTTTCTCTCTGACCTAAATGAGCTACGTAGGCCACTGCCAATACGCCGAAGCATTCCCACCCTGATCGATGAATTCGATAAGGGTTCTGAAGAGGCCAGAGAACAGTCAGATCTTTGTATGAAGTTAGCAAGGGATCCCACAGTCTTAGTGTTGCTCGCTAATGGGTTCGATAGAGCGTGTTAGAAGCGGCTGGTGGAATGGAACCAAATCGCCCACAAATACGCGCTACACGTAGCTGTTCGTTATGTATGTTCGAGGCGTACTGAGTGTTGACAGCAGCAGCCATCTGCGTTTGAGTGAAACTTACTTTCGGCCATCATTCTCGTGTGTTTCTGTTGTTACGCCTCTTTCATGTTAAATTGTGGGATGAATCCAAAAGAATAAATTGCAGAAAATCCTTGGGGTCATCGATCACCAGATTTACTAAGGCACAGAAAATATGTCTGTGTCCGTTTCGAGAAGATCTACTATAGAGTATTGGTTTTTACCTACGTTCGACATGTTCATCTGAAACTCCGAGGCAGAGGGCGTCGTTGAAAAGCCGATCTTGCTGTATGAATTCCTTTGTAGGACGCACGTTCTTGAGAGAACCGTCAAGCTTGCGAACTTGCCCAAATTCGTGTGCGAACTCTAGACCATGCTGGGGTTACAAACAATGATGGAAGGTTGAAGATACCCTCTAGTCTACTAGACAGAATAACACAACAGTCTGTTCCACCCACGATCCCTGGTGTTGAAGCAACATTTGATGTCAAACAGACTTCTATATCGCCACCATGGCGGCCGTTGTTCGTCCTAACTTTGTCTCCCCTTCTGTGTGTTTGGCCAGGCATAGCAAATCTAGGGTCGTAGCAGCGCTAGAGTCTGAAGAAGTTTATCAACTATGAGCTATATCCATTCACCATGAGAGGGTGCGTCCGTCTTGGAATATACCCAGCCTCGCCGTTTGTGTTCAGCTCGAAGCTGTCTCGATGTTGCCTTATTGACCTTCTTCCTTTTGATTTGCAGTATTTGTTTGATCGCTTGAAAACTGATTGCACATGGTCGCTGAAGCGGCTCGTCCTGGAAGCTGTAGAAGTGAGTGAAGCGCTTGAGGTTTGTCGGTTCAGGCTGACACAGAGCTTTTCAATCTTTTGGATTTCGTCTGCAGGGAATTGTTGTGAGAGGCGGTACACGACGTGGGAAACAACACACACATGCCATCAGCCTTGAAAGCTTACCTTCCGTAAAGAGAGTCATTGTGGTAGTCTACTACTTGCTGAGATGATCTTAATGATGAGGATGAAGTATCGTTTGTATGTTTTGCCAATCGTTTTTGTGTTCTGAGGGGTCTCTTCGGACGCGCGATCTTTCATTCAAGTTTGATTTGTCTTTTACGGGAGCAGAGATGCTACGACTAATTATGGCCGGCTGACACCGTTTCTGACATGGATTGCGCGATGTTCCTTCCAATTTCGGAACTCAATCTGTTCTTCTTGGACGGGCTTTGACAGTCTACTTATCGCAGCTACGGATTCCTTCCAATTTCGGAACTCAATGTGTTCGGCCTTGAAAGGCTCTTATCGCAATGGCATCACGGTGGACGAAGAACCACCAGTTGCTCATGTACATGTATGAGGTCCACCTTTGGACCTGACTGACTCAGATCCTCGCGCGGGAATGGTGTTGGTCTTGAGTTGACAGTAGTTGGTATTCTCCCTCTTGTAGCAGTGCTAGTAGTCGCAAGGGCTTGCAATGCACCAAGATCGAAGTGCTCTCTCTACTCTAGTAGACCTGTAGTTGATATATCTTGCTAAAATGCAGTCCAAAACAAGGACAATGTGTGGGCGGGAAAACTACAGCACCCCGTTGCCGTATGCCCAATACTCTGTATTAACACGACAATAGGCCAACCAAAGTACCTATTCTGCCGCCAGACTGACAGCTATGTCTCGTACTTTGTTTTTAGTCATCGCCAGGAAACCACTTGAGCAATCGACATGTTGCAATCATTGATTGGACCGAGCTTTGATAAGTGATGGCCCAATGTTCGTTGACGTCCTGGAGAATTCTCACGTGCTGATCACTAGTAATGGCTTTTCTTTCTTCTAGTACATGCAAAATCTTCTTCAAGGTGGGCTGTTCAGGTCCTTCCGAGGCATACTCAGGATGGGCCTGGAGCGTGACAAACACAGGCCTGGAAGACTCGTCATTGTAAATGGCTGCCTGGTTTGGAACTGTCTCCGTGCCACCCAACCGCGTTGCCATGACTGGTAAAGTCTCCACCATATCACCATGTGTATAGAGCAGTGGACTCTTGTTTGATGAAGTATCAGCCAAGAACGCCTCGGCGCCGAATGTATCCATAAATCGACATCCTGCGTGTGTACCCGCAGGACACTTGATGGCTTTGCCACCGTCCAGAGCGTGTGCCAAGATTTGATGACCAAAACAAACTCCCAACGTAGGGACCTTATTCTCCCACAGGTCATTTTGAATCACGCCTTTTAGCTTGACAATCCATTCGTCCTCATTATAGGCCGCGGAAAAGCTTCCAGGTAACAAGACACCATCAATGTCGCTGTAGGAGGCTGGGTAGTCTTGTTGTTGTACACTATAGAAGGTAATGCGAATCTTGATGTTTAAACACTCTTTCTCCGCAGCCTGCTGTAACAGATTCAGAAACATGGTGGCAGTGTGCTGGGTAGGTCCGTAGGGGGGCCGATCTTCACAACCCAACATGCAGAGTTTCAAGATCTTAGAAGATGGTGCCTCGCCCACTGTTGCTTCCAAAACAACTCGTTCGTCGGACTCTTCCGTTGGCTCACACATGATTACAGTAGAGACGAGCCTTTCTTTGCGAAGATTAATCAACAGCGGAAAGCAGCAATCCTCAGAAAGAGCAAGTTCCCTTGGTCATTGCGAAAATCGAAGAAGTTTGTGATAAATGAGGCGCATGACGTCAGAAAGATGCACAAATTTGGAATTTTGCAGTGGAATTTGATAAACTGAAGCGCGCGGCATCAAGGTATCCCAGTACCGCGCTCACCTTCACCCTTTGCCATCACTTGAACTTCTTAGACCCTATCGATATGATTGATTCTCCCCCTCTTCATCCCAGCCAGCGACTGCGTAACTTGTTTGAGAAAATAGCAGACTCTTCGGTGACACGAGCTCAGATTCGTTATGAAGGGCTGACAGACAGGGAAGCCTTTGCCTTGGCTGAAGCCTTGAATCTCAATGAAAGCCTCATAGAGCTGGATCTGACGCGCAGCTGTGTCTCGACGGCGGGCTTGATTCAAGTCTGCCAGAGCTTACCGTCTGCTTTTCTGGAAAAGCTGTCACTCTCCGGCAATCCTATATCACCGTCAGCTGCTACATCACTGAATACCTTCCTACAAAGTACGACGCGTCTCAGAGAGCTTAATTTGCACGATTGCGACTTGAGAGGTGACGGACTAGTGGCGCTTGGACAAGTACTGTCGACAGCTAGAGCCTGTCCGCTCGAATCCATTTCGCTGTCCAGCAACCGCATCTCCTCCAACGTGCAAGCCTGTGCCAGTCTGGGAGATGCCCTGCAACATTTGCAGTCATTGAAAAGTTTGGGCTTGTCACGAAATAAATTGGAGAGCCGGGGGCTGCAAGCCTTGCAACTGCATCGTGTACCGGCTCTAGAGGTGTTGGAATTGTGGGACAACAAATTATCGCCTTCCAGTGGTGTGGCGTTGCGAGACATTTTAACACACTGTAGGCATTTGAAGGAATTGAATGTGCGGGGCAACGAATTGGGCAATGTGGGGGTGGGGGAGGCGTTTGCGCTGAATACAAGCATCTCGTTGGAAAAGCTGTTTCTGACAGACAATCTATTATCTGATGGAGCAGCTCAACAGTTGGCACAGCTGTTTCAGGAGAAACCAACGAAGCTGCCCAACCTGGTGGCACTCTATCTTTCCTGCAACGAGATTGGGGATGATGGTGCCGTTGCGCTGGCTGAGGCGCTTTCTGTACCTACAACAATGCTGCATACTTTAGATTTATACCGCAACAAGATTGAGAATCGAGGCGGGTACGCCTTGTCGGAGGCGCATGCGGCCAACGTGCGCACGCGAGATTTGTGCATCACCTTCAATCGCATCACCGCAACAGAAATATTACGAGCCGTACGATTCTATGGAAAGTTGAACACCTCGGGGCGTTACATGTTAAGACAAACCAATACAGTACCACTGGCTCTGTGGCCGCTGGTGCTGGAGAAGATGAATGTGAAATTTGATGTTCGATATTACTTTGTTCGAGGGTTTCCAGATCTATTTGACATGAGAAAGTCTGCTACTTCAACAGCTACTTCAACGTAGTTGCTAAGGTCGAGGCAGACCCTTGCTCGACAATAACTCAAAATCGAATAGTTTCCTTTCGTACAGACCTATTTATCATTGGTGTCATCATCATCATCATCATCATCATCATCATCATCGGTTGCACTGTATTGCTCCGCAACCCGTTCTCGACCCTTTTCTTCAATATCTGCCACTACATCACGACAGCCTTGCGCAGCAAGGATGCTCATGGTCTTTCGACCCAGATTACCCGCAAATATCCACGTAGACAGACTCGAGTGACCCACTGATTTTGGTACCTCCACATTCCATTCCTGTTGCAGAGCATACATCATGAGCGCTGGGTACCTTTCCGAATACAGCTTGGCTCTTCTCTCACCACTCTTCCATTGAGCAATCAAACCAGCCGAGTAACCGACCCAACTACCAAACAGAAAAGGGGCAAGGGGACCAACAGTGGTCACCATCGCTCCAATTTGACCACAAACTAGCCCAAAGGTGAGCGACGACATGGTCGCCCCAGCAATAGTCTCTCCGACGAAGCGAGCGCGAGCTGGGATATTGACCCCTGTCGCGCGTATCAAGGATCCGAGACCCTCCAAGCCAGACTCTGCATCATCACCTGCCATTGCTATGATTGTGAAGTTGAGACGTACGAGTTGCACGCTTTGATTGATGGCTGCAGCGAGCCCAGCTATCCAGTTTGTCAAAAGTGTGTGCTCATTTTTTGCGATACGAGCTCTGATGATCTCTATCTTTGAGCTCCGCGTCCCAAATCCTTCGTCGCTGCTACATTCCATAGCAAAACGGCGGTGGGCTAGTGGAAAGCTTGTAACGTGCTGTTCTTTTCTTTTCCAATCTACCAAAATGTTTTCTTCTTCTAACTAAGCCTTTTCTTCGTATTCGGTTGGAAGAGGATCATTCGGAGCCAACTTGTAGAATTTTTTGTACGAGGCTGGGTCGACACGGCACCTCTTCTTTTGTTCTCTGCGCGTGTATCCCTCATACTTGAACCTCCAATCTCCAGCCGCTACGACTTCCCACGAACCCGTGTTTTGAAGAGGCAGAATTGGCTTTTGCTCCTCTTGTTTCTCCCAAATCTCGGTCAATACCTGTCCCATGCCATGGAATACAGAGTGCATCTGTTCGAGCTCAAAGTAGTAGTCCTCTGTTTGCATGATCAACATGGTGAGAAATGAGAACACAGACAATACAAAGAAAGAGTTACGACAAACATACCTGGCAGCTTGGGCTCCGAGTGCGTCTCGTGCAACCAGACATCAAGGTTCTCGTCAATTGTCAAATCGATAGCAAAGTACTTGAAGCCGTCCTCCGCCTTTGTTGGCTCCATGCCGTTGAAAAACTTCCCAAATGCATCCACAAGTGATGCAACTATTTCCTTATTTTGCATTCGAATATGATTCATTGGATACTTGATTGCTCGCTTTAGGCGGGACTTCGTCTTCACGTATGGCCTGAGCAGTTGTTCGTCCAACTCTTGGAACGTTGAATCATACCGATCTCGTGTCGGCTTGGACATGAACTCCTCCATGTATCCGTACCGAGCAAAACCATCCATGTAGAGGACAACGAGAGGATCCATCGAGGCGACCTAGAAAGAACAGTGAGTAAACACACCGACAACAACATGAGCTCTAATACTGCATGCACATACCAAGAAGTAGGATCGGACGCCAATTTTCATTCCCTTGTGAACAAGCGGGTTGCAACTGAAGCGCTGCACGGTCCATTCACGGTCCTTCGCTAGCTGCGCATCCACCACCTGGTTGTCCTGGTCCTTGACAAGCACCTTCTTCAAGAACTCATCAAACTCTGATGAACCTGGCGGGTAGTACTTCATTTCAAGCTCCTCCTCCACAGTTCTGTCCATAACCCAGTATTGCTTCTTTCCGTTGCCTGACTTCTTCATTCGATCATGAAGGTCATGTCGATCTTGTGGGTCACTGAGTATATACGTCTCTGGCATAAAATAGGCGCGATTCTCGTGCTTCTTGGCGTATTGCTTCCACCACGAGTGTTGTTCCTCAGCTTGCGATTTGTCGCGGGGAATATGATTGTACCGTTGCCATGGTTGAAGCTGCTTAAAGAGCTCCTCGTCGACATAATGACTCCACACCAGCCGCGCCACCTCAACACTGTTCACCTTTTGCCATCCCAACTGACGCAATGCTCGAATCATGGGATGGCAATTCTTACCACACGGTGCGTAGTATGTGCGTTCATATTCACGAGGCAATCCTTGAAACAATTTCTTGGACGAGGTAATGCTGAGATCTTTGGGTTGAGAGGCATCATAATGTGAGACGGTCCCGGCAAGAGTTGCAATCGAGCGACCAAGTGCAAAGTCGCAGGCAGATGTTGAGGTCCCCGAGGCATCCTTAGCCACCACGCCCGAGTAGAGAGCAACTCCCAGTATTCCGCCGATGAGAGTAAGAACAATCGGCGACCGAAAGATGGATTGCCTACCGACATCACCTCGTTGGTTCAACATCATGGTGAAATGCGTTGAAAGGTTGTTGGAGGGAGTTCAAGCTCACAACCAGTATCGAACAGGTAAATACGTGTATCGCTCTAAAGAATGCATGTGTTTTGATAAAACTGTCTTTATCATAGTGGCTTCTAACGTACGCGGGGACGCTGAAGGCACGTGCCACCAAAATGTAGTCCATAGAAAGTCAGGAATTATAAACATTGTTGATGAATAAACCATAACAGAACCAAAAATGTTAAGTGGGTACTTGCGAAAATTTCTGTTTCTTAATTTATGAATACTTTATATTGGTATATACAGTCGTGGGATCATTTCAAATTTTATCCTCAAGCATAGATATGATATAAATCTTGTTTAATCATGAACTTACTCGTGATTCAAACCCATTTTGTATGCTGGGCGTCTGAGGTGTAACGGATCTATCTACGAAATTAGCCTCATAACTTACAGGTGTACATTTCAACACTTAGAGCATTGGCGAGGCTCGCTAATGGGAACGTGTAATCAATTAGCCAGTCCCAGTTTTTGTGACAGCTTTTCAGATCATTGGTGACACCATAATCGATCACACAATTATTCTTTCCTGCTAAGATAGCATAATAGACTTTCGAACTTTACATTGAACATCATGGGTGACGACGCTGTTGACGAAGAAAACATTGTGTTGTGCTGCGCTATTCTCTGCGTGAACTGCGGTCTCTACAAGGTAGGTGCCGCTTTCTGTCATACATGAGGTGAAAAGATACTTTCAAATTCATACTCTAACATGATACATGCTTCTTCTTATCTGATCCACAGGACTCTGACTGCGCCGGGTGCTCCGGAAAGATCGGCCTTTGCTGCGTGAACTGCGAGGTTTGCTGCAAGCCTTCTGCTCCTTGCCTCCCACTTGTCTGCTGTGGACCTAAGATCGAGTGCGATGGATGCTCGATCCTCAACGCTCAGCTTCAGGTCTGCAACGTTGTCATCTCTGCTGCGCTCCCTTGCAACTCTGAGGTCCCTGTTGCTGTCTCCATCCTTGGAGCTACCCTCTACCCCAAGTGCGGATGCTGCATCAAGATTGGCGAGTTGAAGGGAGGCGGTGACTACCAGATGGAGCGTTAAGAACATTGCCATCCGGTATGCTCTGTTGTGAGATCAAATTGTTATCGATCATTGGTTCTGCTGATTTGATGAATTCGTAACGATCATAGTGTAGTACTTTGAATGTTCTTCTCGTGTTATCCTCTAGTCTAGAAGCTGCATGTTACTCGCACACGCGTAGTTGATACTCGAGCTAGACGGATCTCGCCAACTTCGCTGTTTGTCTCATCATCAAATTCTAAACGACATGGTAGTCGTTGTCGCTGCTTTTAGTAATAGTAGAGGCTATTGCCCCACAACCATATCCCTAAGAAGTAGAGCTCAACGGCGACACTCGCTCAACTCACCTCCTCAACTCACCTCCAGATTTGTAGCTCCAATACAGATGCTCGCTGAAACGCAAGCTCGACATTGTCAATGCGCGCTGCCTCCATGTCTAATAAATACTGTCGTTGATTACGATTAGGTGCACCAAAGAGTCAGTCTAGGTTCAGTGGTCGACCTACCCCAACAACTATTTGTTAGGTAGCCACAAGCACATTTACGGCATGCGGATTGTGAAATCGCGTTGCTCTACTCGTGCCTGCTATTATAGAGGATCTCGGATAGCGTAGCGGAGAGTAATGAGTAACTTGAGGAGGAAATGTTACCGGGAGAATGTCTTGCCGGGTAAGCGCTACAAAGCCGTGGTCTCTGTCGGACTTTTGCCGTATGCGAAAATGCTCCGACCCTCCCTCCTGAGCGATCACTGACCATCGTCTGGCACCGAAGTAGTTGATGATCCACGCATTGCGATGTTAGTTTGCCAGTCCTGCCTGCAACAAGCGCATAAACTAGTAGACTACTGTAGGTGGGTGCTTTTCTCTCTAGCAGATTCACGATTATGACCATTTCAATGTGTTGTGAACAAACTAGAACTTGATCTGAGAACTAGGTCGCTGCCTATTTGGTCTTCCTCTACATGGGCAGGATTGGAACAGACCAAATCTTTGTTGGCGAACACCTTCCGTCATGCCAGCCTCATTCCATCCGATCCTGCCCAGTAGATACCACCGCACCGCTACTATCTAATTTTACTGTACAGCGCCAATGGATGCCACCTGCTTGGGTTGGTCGGGATGAGGGAGTTCATGATGTCGCCGAAGGCGGACCTGCTGGTGGGCAACCACCATGCTCGCGCACGAACAGTAATGTACATGTAGCCGCTACAGGTAGTCTAGAGAGCACCAGGAGGTATTAAATTACACGGAGTTTCTCTGCGTAGAGCCTCTGCTACACTCCCATCTCGCAATACTTCGAAAATTGATTGTACTCGTCCAAGATGAACAGGGGAGGTGGGCCAGCAATCTACGAGTAGAGAGACAGAGAGGTTACGAGTAGAGGACCCTCTCAGAAGCTGCAGACCGCCAAATCCCTAACCACAATTAACATCCTCTGGTACCGACTGCTACAGCACCCACTACTAGCTAGAGGAGTGGCGCGTGGCAGCAGCCCATCTGAACCGACCGATATGTAGTGTATGCTAGCTAGCGCACCTAACTTGGTGGGCAGTGGAGTTTAGTTTCGAACGGTGTACAATACCCACTCCTGGCACGCTCACTACGACATACATGTAGGTCGCCGAGGCCATCCCGTGGGCAGTTCCATAACGAACGACTCACATTCGAGCGCCATGTCTCGTGTATGAAAGCTACGATTAGATGACATGACGGGGCAAGGGTGATGTAGAGGGTTCGGTTGGGCTCCAGAGACTATGGTCGCGCGGGATGACTCGGCCGTGTCCACTAATCGTAGGAGCGACCCTTCTCGTTTGGCGCGTGTTTATACCCTGGTGGCGCCTTCTTGTCACTCCAGAGTTCTATCACAACTTGAGTATGTGGCCAAGATTCATGTTGAACTTGAACAGCCACTGGCCCAGGTTCCAAGATATGTTCAATAACGCCATGTAGGACGTAGTCGGAGTCTATTATTGTTGCGGATTTCGCAAATTGAACCATGGGATCTGAAATTGCAGCAGATGCTTCGTGTCAACAGTATCCAATACTCTGGGGTCCAGAGCAATGAGAGCAAGGACGCTGCTGGGAGTGTCTCTCTTCTATTGAATGCGACATTGAAGATTGGAGTCAAGTTCACAGGGTAAAGATAATCAGGTTGTATCCAACCTGATTAGGATTCATTCTAGTGCACAAGATTCGTTGAAGAGGCCGCAAGGCTTAAAAGTCGCATCGGTAATGTCACAAATAATGTTGGTCAGCGTTTCTGTCTTGTTGCGGATACCTTACCTGGCATTGTTCGTATTATGTGTGACAAAAGCGACACTAAGAAGGTAGTACTTTACTTGGAAGGCGAGTGAGAAGTCTTATTTTCTTCCGCAAAGATTCCAATTTGTCCGACCCAGCGGGGTCGTTTTAAACTTAGTACTCCAGAGTATCTTTTTCACGACCGGTATGCTTCTCCCGTTATGGACAAAACCGCAAATTGAATCACCATTCCGGGTCATTACGGTTCCAGGTCGCTCCAGTTTAGAAAGGGGCAATTGTGTTTACGAACTTTACGTGGTTACTTTTCTGTCCAAGCTACATCGACATATCGGACTTAACCCTTTTGCCCCGACCAATCTGACATTTATTGCGAAGGCATCTCTATGCGGACTTAAATTTCGGATGGTTGGACCAATGCGAGACTTCTCGATTGAAGTTGATATTTTCCAATAAGGGGTTGAAGATCGCGTTGTTCAACATCACAGAGTGTCATTATATATATATTTGTCAATTAGTGACTTCCCAAAGTAGAACGAATTCGGAAGCGTTCCAGACACCACGAGTAGTGGGGAGCGTTCTCTTTTGCTCCCAAATAGTACCAAACGCGAGGATCATCTGAGAAAGGTGTTCTGAAAACCATCCACAAATTCTTGTTGAAGAAGCGTCCACGTCTATCTTGTTGATTGTTTGCTGGACATGATCGAAAGCAAGTTGTCTGGCATCACAACCATGAACGAGCAAAGTCAAGCGGGAGGCGCAAACGACGAGCAACAGAAGATGGCTCTACTTCAATCGCTTTTGAGAGAGGCTGATCAGCAAGCTAGTTTCAGCAAGGTTTCGCATCAGACACAACAGCCAAACCTGCAAGGGATTCCAGGGATGGATAGGGGAGACCTTTACCCGCTCCATTCTGCTGATCAGGTATTGCTTCAGCAGCGAGCAATAGATAACTTTGCCTTTGGGGGAATGGCGAACAACTCGCAGCAACAGCGACTTCCCACTACAATGCAGGGGTCGGATGATCTAATGCTGCTTAGGCAGCAGTTGCAACAACAGCAACAACAACTTCAACTACACCAGCAACACCAGCTATTGCTTCAGGCTGGAGGCTTGGCTGGTGCTGGGAGTTTGACTGGCTTTGGAGGAATCGGGGGAGGGCTGGGGGGATCAGGCTTTGGTGGCGGAAACGCTGCTGCTGGACTCCTGGGACCTGCAGATGGAGTAATCGCGGGTCTGTCAGATGCTGGTCGACCGCGAAGCGGCAGCATGGGCTCCTATGGCGATATGCTGAACGCATCAGGAGCGTCTGGTGTTGTTGGACAACGCTCCGACACCTTTCCTATGGCGCTCCCTCCATTGGCACAGACACAACGTCGATCCGAGTCCTTTCCCGTGACTCTCTTTCGGATTCTTGTCGACCTTGAAGTTACAGGAGCAGCTGCTCAAGTGGCTCACTTTGTAGCAGGCGGGGAAGCCTTTCTCATTAAGAATGCCAAAATTTTTGAAGACAAGATCATTCCGAAGTACTTTCCGCGCATGGGAAGCTTTGGCTCGTTTCAGCGCCAGCTGAATCTCTACGATTTCAAGCGGATTTCACAAGGGCCTCATCGGGGGGCATACAACCACCCTCTCTTTCGTCGATCGTGTCCTCATCTGGCAAGACAAATGAAGCGTACAAAGATCAAGGGGTTGAGAAAGAACTTCAAGAAGGAGCAAGACGAAGATTCTCCGGCAGTAGTCAACAAAGGGCCGGCGGTGCATCAGGAGCCTGAAAACTGAGCGAAAATGAGAGCAAATAATCCTGAGCACCGCCGCTGCGCTGTCCACAGCTCTTGACAATTTTGTAAATATTGTAAGGGAGAGTGAATTGAGTAGGTAGTGCAGGGTAGTGTAGACTCAGTTCAGTTGTCCGTACTTGCGTGGAACTAATATATCATGCTCCTTGGTGTTGTGGTCATTGTTGCTTTCCCTGGTCCTCTCGGCGGCGGACCTGCTCCTTGCAGTGTTTGGAGAAGACCACCGAGGAGTCACTAAATCGCGGCGCTCGCTTATCTACCCGCTGCCAATCTCGGCTTCGAGGAGCCGGAGAAAGCGGCAGAGCAACACAAGAAGAAGCTGGCGACATGAAACACGGGATAAGCAACCATCAATCCGCGAATGCGTGATTCAAGTGGTTGTCATGCCCGCAACTGAGTTTCCGAATGGAAGCAGTCAGTCGGCTGAAAGCTCGTACGAAGCAGCAAAACCAGGTCGTGGAACGCCATGTGGCTGAGAACAGACCTGTCTAGTGAGGACACTGCCTGCTTCAACTGGGCAATTCAACGTTGAAGCTGTCGGCTGCAGGGTTATAATCTCTCCTGGAGGGTCAGACCTCTACGGCGATCCACAGAGTCATTGAATCGATGATAAGGTGGCAGTCCGGTGCAGATAAGACGTTTTACCTAATTAATCTACCATGGTAGGCTGAAAGCTTCAAGATCAAGAAGCAAAACTAGTAGGAGCAATTGGACGTCATCTGAGAAGATGTTGAAAACAGACGCTAGACAAACTAACTTCTATCTACTTCGTGCCCACTAAGGCTTCATCTTCTCGATCTGTTCGGGAGGGCGCGGCGATGGACCTGTCGGGCAAAGTGATGTTCGTAGGCTCTGCAGGCTATCAGTAAATAATCGGGACGGGTCTTGCTTGGACCGCTAGGTGTCCAGCAGAGCAGACGCCCTTACAAGAACTTCAATCTACAGTGAGGACGCGCACGCTTCTTCCGCTTCATCCTCTTCTCAGGCCGTTCAAAAGTAAGTGGGCAAGACAACGATGGACCTGCCAGGTAAGCTCGTAGGTTCGGCAGGATGGTCATAGTCCGGATGGACCAGGTCATAAAACGCCAAATGTAGTATATCAGATGTTGAGGCCGAGGAACACACGCTCTCTCGGAATACGGTACATCTAGACAAACTTCTATTTAGGGAGGACACGCTTATCGACGGCTTCTCATCGGTTCGGGAGGGCGACTTGTCGGGTAAGCTCGTTGGGGCTCTGCCGCATACCATGCAGTCATAATCAAGCCGCCCAGGAGGTCTCAGCCGCAGAGCGCCATGTGAGATCAAAGTGTCGTCTCAGTCTGTCGAGAACAGACGCCAGACTAGCAGAACTGCAATCTCACACGGGTCCGGCTTCGTTCTTTCGAGCACACACGGACTAGTAGCTTGCTAGTAGGCAGGTCTCCATGTGATCGTGGTGGTTACTCTCAGGATTTGATAATATAAACAAACAGTTGTATGTATCCTAATAGATTACTCTTTTTGTGCACTTTCTTGTATTCATGAATCTCACACACATACCAACATGGATCTCTACTTTCTTTCATCCACAACCCTCCATTTCCGAACAACCGCAGTCATGACACGGTTGCGATTCTTGAGCTTCTCGTCATCCACAGGAGACGTGTTGCCCGCCAGGAGAGCTCGTATCACACTGTCCTTCTTCATCACGTCTTTCGCTCCACCACGAATGTAGACAGTGCGACAGGATTCATCAATCCACAAGGAATGCTTGCAGGGACCTCCATATTGACAAGTAGGCACAGAGAACAATTCTCTCTTGTCTTCTCCATTCAATACGTGAACAGTGTGTTCCTCGTCGAGGCATTGAGATCCAAAGTGAGCGCAGGCAGATATGCCCGTCGTCATGTAGGATCCAGTCGTCTCCAACCGTGGGGCCATGCCAACAATCACATTGTCTTCGGACGCTGCTGCTGCTTCCTTGAGTAATGTATTCGTCAGGGGATGTGATGGATTGGAGAGACCGATAAACTTTGTTTCATTGTGAGCACATTTCGGAAGTATTGTTGAGCACTTGGTATCACTTGTAATGTACATTGTCATGGGACCAGGCCAAAATTTCTTTGCGAGGCGATTCAACACTTCCTTGCGTTCTGAAAAGATCACCGGAGCCGTTGCTTTTCCATCTGGCTTCTTGACAGCATAGGGCTTTACGGGAAACGAGACGAAACGTTCCAAAGTTTGAACAGGGCGTTGTACAATCAGAATTGGATCTCCTTGATTGCAGAGTGTTCGCACTACAGAAGTTGTATTGTTGTTGTGATGAGAGTGCGACAAAATCAGTCATTTTTTCGCAGGAAACAGAACTTTGATCAACATATCCATATGACTTGGAACAACTGACATGCAGCAGCAGCAGCATGCGGGGAATGACTAGCACTTACATTCGTTTAGAGCATCTTGTGCTTCTTCCTGTCGTCGGGGGCGAATAGATGTACAAGCCATGTAGACAGTTTCTGTGGGTAGAATAACAACCCCTCCGTTACCCATGAGCCGCGCCGCCTCGGCGACTCCGCCAACGGTTGGGGCGACTTTTCTTACCTTTATTCGGATCTCCCGAGGTGGGGTTTTCGGGGTTGTCGTATTAAGAAGATATGGAGAGGAAAGAGGAGAAGGCTATTGGGATAGAGTGTGAGACGTTGAGAGAGTATTAAAAGGGGGGTTAGCCGCCCCATCGGAGGCAACAGAATATCATCTTCACTCACCTCACTTCTAGGTGAGTGCGTCCTGCTAACTAATCCCCTCCGCTTCTTCGCCCCGTGGGGCACAAATGTGGGGCCGGGGCGTTTCTTCGATCCTTGTTGAGTCATGGTGGTAGACAAGGACACCAAGGAAAGATGATCTGAAGACGCAGTCGTCATTGCGGCGATGGACTCGGAAAAAGATCTTTTTATGCTACAGTTTTCTGCAAATTTTTGGAAGTTGGTGGCTGGGTGTTCTGATGGTGGGGTGTCACTGTGGACACCGATCATACCAACTTCTGTAGATTTCTACAACACAGACGTAAGTCCAAAAGCAGTGACGTTCCCGCAGCTGTTTGTCCAGTATTTATCCTTCCACTTCTTGCATTTCTGTCCATACACGTGTAAAACCATAAGCACGTTTCTTTCATATGCGGGTAACTGACTCAGACTGATTTTTTGTTTCTCTATTTAGAAAGCAACAGCCGCGTCGATGACCAAAACAGGCATCACTAGCATTTTCGATGTTCAAAGGGCGGTACTTCCTGAAGTAGATGACTTAAGATTGCTCCCGCCAGCGTGCACTGTTCGGAATTCGACTCGCGAGATTCCGAAAAGCCTGGCAGTCCTGGCTATG